>JBAMIH010000069.1:0-120435 GCA_038501795.1 Pseudopleuronectes americanus | reverse complement strand
AAGAATGATGATCCGACTGCCCGTCTTCCCTCTCCCCCCTCCCTCCCTCCTCTCAGTCCTCTCTACTCCCCCCCCCCTTCACTCCACATTTGCTACTCCCTCATTCGTCCTCTTTGTAACCATCCCCCCCCCCACTGCACATATCTCACCCACGTATATAATCAACACCCCCCCCCTTGTATACATTTTATACACCGTATACTTCCACGCAGGAGCTGTATACATTTGTATGCACTGTATGCCTGTCTCCATTGTATGCCATATTCATATCTATGTAGCCTTCACTATCTTTTATCCACATCGTAGCCACGGCAACGACTCTACTCCTCATTATCATTCTTCTTGTACGACTATAATCTCTTGTGTCTCCGCCCGTAACCATGACCACCGCTTCACCTCGGGAGCCCCCCCCTCCGCACAGTAGAGAAAGATTTACTTTATTTTTCATTTTTTTGTTTCCACTCGGAAGAAAAAAAAAGAACAACTCGATGAAGGAGGAGGGGGAGGTGTGTGTGTGTGTGTCGTGTGTGTGTGTGTGTGTGGGGAGTGAGTCGAGAAAACACAGCTAACGACGACAACGACGACAAAGAGAAATGTCTGTAGTATAATTACAAAAAAGGAAAAGTGCACTATTATGACAACGATTATTATTGCCTGTGAGAAATACTGACCAATAAACAACAATGGAAAAATATGCTGAAGTGTTTGTGTCATTATTTGAGGTTTGGGATGAAAACTAAAATCACTGATAGATTTATCATAAAGAACTTTATATCCACATGAGCTCCTTCCTCCTCTACTTCCACCTCCTCTTCGTCCTCATGGAGCTTCATCACACCGGTCCACCCTCCTCTTCCTCCTCATGGTACTTCATCACTTCATCACACCGGTCCACCCTCCTCTTCCTCCACGTGGAGCTTCATCACACCGGTCCACCCTCCTCTTCCTCCTCGTGGAGCTTCATCACACCGGTCCACCCTCCTCTTCCTCCTCGTGGAGCTTCATCACACCGGTCCACCCTCCTCTTCCTCCTCGTGGAGCTTCATCACACCGGTCCACCCTCCTCTTCCTCCACGTGGAGCTTCATCACACCGGTCCACCCTCCTCTTCCTCCTCGTGGAGCTTCATCACACCGGTCCACCCTCCTCTTCCTCCTCGTGGAGCTTCATCACACTGGTCCACCCTCCTCATCTCCACGGTCCGGGTCTGAAGCTCAGACTCACGCTGCCTCCCTGGAACTCCCCCTCTGCAGATTCACTCTGTCACCAGACGGCCTTCCACAGACCTCTGGCTTCAGGCTCCATGACCTTTGACCTCCTGGTGAACTGCACTGACTCTTCTTTGAATTTTTAAAAACGTGTTTGTGAGGTTTCACTGCAAAACCTTAAATTGGTGTTCGATTAGAGACAAAGCCGTCAAACGGGTTCGACCTGCCGGGGCACATCCACCTGAATGTGTCTCAGGTTGTGTAACACATCATTAACTGTGTCCTGGGGAGATGAAGTGTGTGTCTCCATCTAGATGACTATCATGTTGAAGCTTTTGTTTGTGTTGTTATTTAGCTGCAGGTCCTTTGGAAGTGTGTCCTGCGTCCTGCAGAGAGAACAGGAAGCCAGGAGGAAACACAACCTGCAGAGATGTTGCTCACGAGGAAACTGTCAAAGAGACTGAAGATAAAACACACACAGTTCACAGTGTAGTGATGACAACAGGTCAGATTAGAGATCTCCTCTGGGTGAGTGCAGCTCGGACTCTGAGCTGAAAACCTGCTGGTTCTACACACTTCCTCTTTTCAGGGTTTGATATTTGAACCAAACATTTCCTCCATGTGTCAGAGGGGGCCGGTCTCCGTCTGTGACGTCACGCGCAGCCTCCTGCACGGAGACTAGAGCAAAAGGGAAAGAGGTCTCACTCTGACAAAAAAAGGGATTTGTCACATGCACAGGGATACAACACAACGTGTGTGTTTGTGTATGTGTGTGTGTGTGTGTGTGTGTGTGTGTGTTTTTATTTGTGTTGGGGTGGGGTGGTTAACATTAAAAACATTAAATAGATCAATAAAATAATAAATTAAATAAGATTAAGTGATTGGTAGTGCGAGGGAAAACTTCATCCACCTCTCTCTACTGTATGTAGAGAGAGAGACTGTAGGCAGATACTTTAAAAGTGTGTGTACACATTAAGTGAATTATGTGTGTGTGTTTGTGTGTGTGTGTGTGTGTGTGTGTGTGCGCACACTTTCTTTATTTCTTTATTTTATTTAAATGTGTAGTTTCCTCCAAATATTCGCTGTACTGTTCAAAATGAAGTTGGTTCAAACTCTTATACAAACATACAAACTTATTATGTGAAGGAAATGACTCACTACTAATACTCATTCATAATAATACTCACTAATCATCACTGAGGTCCGGAGGCGTTATGGATCCTCGCCTTCATGGGCAGGGCCTCATTTCTCTGCGTGTAGTGACACCTCCTGTCTCCGTGGACCCATCTGTGCAGAGTGCTGGTCCTGATCGTCAGAGGAAGAGCCGCTTTCTGAGAACAACAGGGAGGGATTCGAACTCACGGCTGGATCCGAATCCTCAGCAGGAAACTCTTCAGCGGTCCAGGTAAACTCTCCTCTTCCTCCTCTTCCTCCTCTTCTTCCTCTTCTTCTTCTTCTTCTTCTTCTTCTTCTTCTTCTTCTTCTTCTTCTTCTTCTTCTGCGTTCAGACGTTTCTTCACTTTCTTTTTATCCTCTGCTTTGTGTTTGGCGCTCGTGCACGGCGCGGTGCGTGGAGATGGTGCTGGGCATGAATGGAGCTGTGTGTGTGTGTGTGTGCGCGTGCAGGAGCAGGGATTCTATAACAGGCTTCACATCTCCATCAGGCACGTGTACGGTTAACGTGCGGGTTGTGTGCGTGAATGTTGTGTGTGTGTGTGTGTGTGTGTGTGTGTGTGTGTGTGTGTGTGCGGGGATGGAGTAGCGTGGTGACGACACGCGCCAACTGAGGAACTGGTTTGTTCTCGAGACACTTGTGAACAAAAAGTCCTTAAAATAAAGTTTAGTCATCAACAAAGTTATAGAACAACAAATAGAACAGACTGAAAAAATGATCATAGAAATATTGAAATGATGTCAAAGTGTGAGATTTACTAGAAGCTGGGAGCTTTTTACTGGTTTTTCTACTTCAGGATGTTAAGAACCAGTAAGCACAAGAACCAGTTAGCACAAGAACCAGTTAGCACAAGAACCAGTTAGCACAAGAACCAGTTAGCACAAGAACCAGTAAGCACAATAACCAGTTAGCACAAGAACCAGTAAGCACAAGAACCAGTAAGCACAAGAACCAGTAAGCACAAGAACCAGTAAGCACAAGAACCAGTTAGCACAATAACCAGTTAGCACAATAACCAGTAAGCACAAGAACCAGTTAGCACAAGAACCAGTAAGCACAAGAACCAGTTAGCACAATAACCAGTAAGCACAAGAACCAGTAAGCACAGATCTGCTCCCAGTTCACACACCAGCAGGTTTAGTTTAAATCCCTGAAAACTTCCCCTGGATTCACGTGTGAGCTGGAAACTGAGGAGAATCTCCTCCGTGGATGAAACTGAACAGAGATAAACACTGATGCCACAGTTCACACTCACACACACTCACAGACACACACTCACACACACACTCACACACACAGACACACACCGGTCACGTGGCTCAGATGTTCTGGTTCTTCTCAACCGAGAGAGAAGTTCTGCTGTTGAGTTTCACTGTGGAAACAAAAGACCTTTTTATTCACAGCCCACATCTGAACTGGTCCCATCATGAGTCTGGTGTTTCTGATGATGTCATGAATGAGTCCCAGTGGATCCAGTTCAGTGTTCACACCTGAGCTTCAACTGGTTTCACCCTCATTACACCGAGTGGGTGTGTTGTGTTTACACAGTAAGGATTCAAGAAGGAGTTGGAACAAGTCTCCAGGAAGGTAATGTAAGCCTCCGTATTGTCCCCTGAAGTCATGAAGGTGTGTGTGAGGACATCCAGGCTCCTCACTGGTTTGAGGATTTGGTTGTCATGGTTACGATCAGAGGTCAGATGTCCGACCTGGTTTGGTTAAAGTTAAGTTTACGTATGATTTGGTTCAGGTTGAGGTTTGTTGAGGCTGTTCCACAATCGATAGTTTTTCAAAGTTGTATCAAGGAAGACTATGTAAGCCTTTGAGTGTGTAAGTGTGTGTGTGCGTGTGTCAATGTGTGTGTGTGTGTGTGTGTGTGTGTGTGTGTGTGTGTGTGTACACACGTCTTCCCGCGGTCGTCGTGGCCCGCCCGCTGGCGCTCTCTACCAGTGAGCTTTGCAGCTTCGGCTCCCTCTCCGCCCCGGCAGGTCGAACCCGTCTGACAGCTCTGTCTTTAATCACACACCAGTTTGAAGTCCTGCACTCACACCTCACACACACACGCACTGTGAAGACGAGTCAAACCTTCATCTTCATCCTGTTGCATCACTTCACAGACGAGAACCACTTCTCTTATTTACTCCTTTGAGAACTCTTATCTTAGAAGCAGCAGCAGCAGCAGGCTCAGGTTTTAAATACCACTTCAGATAAAGGGTTCGAGGATCTAGAGGTTTTATGATGAAACTGTGACAATAAAGACATTTAAACAGTTTAGTAAGAGAAGGTCTTTAAGTTACTTGAACTTCTCTTTGCCCAGGTGTCTACTTTATTATAGAGTCATGTGAAGGGAGGACTCACAAACTGGAGCTGAGAGATAAGGGAGCTGTTAAAGTCAAACACGGTGCAGATCAGTGGGTGTGTCCTGTCATCACCAGGATGAGCCCCGGCTCACTGCCTTTCATTATCTTCCCCTTTTAAAAAGAGTTTGAAGTTTGTAGAGACGAGAACAACCAGATTCCAGAGCGGTGTCTCCTGAACACTGGGACCTCGCCCACTGGGTTTCAAGCTGCAGCCGCACAACTACCATTTGAAAACAGCTAATTCAAACTAAAACCATCTCTGTGCTCTAAGCCTCAGGGTAGTGTGGACACCAGAGGAGGAACCTGGGTGTGGAAGTTCTGGGTGCAGCCTCATCACAGAGCAGGAAGGAACAGATTCTTCTACTGATCTGAGTGTGTTTCCTCTGATCATCTCTCCACAGCTGCTGGTGCCTCAAACACACATCTCACATGTTGAGGGTTTACGTGTTGTGATGGTTTTAGGGTTTATTATTGGGAGAACTGGTCGAGACCCATTCAGATGAATGTGCCGAGCGAGTGTGAAGCACCCCCCCCCGTCCCATTCACTCAGTCGCAGGCAAACAGTTAAACAGCAGAGGGAAGGGAGAGCTATGCAGCAATCAGTCGCCTGGCTGAGCAGGGAGAAGAGATGACACACACACACACACACACACACGTGCAGACAGACACACACACGCACACACACACGTGTAGACAGACCCACCTCATAGGGATCATATGTTGACCTTCTTTCTATAGGTTGAGTTACTGTAGGTTCATGTCATCAACCAGAATAAAACCAGAGGCCTCGTTCCTCTGCAACAGCTGAAAGCTACAGACACACACACACACACACACACACACACACACTCACACACACACGTAAATCTATCTTAGTGAAGACACATTCCCTATAGTCCCAAATCTAAACCTGATTATAACCCTAAAACAAAGTTTAAACCCTCAAACGTTGAAAAGTAGAGGATTGATCTAAATGTCCTCAGTACAGACACACACACACACACACGTGCAGACAGACACACACACACACACGTGCAGACAGACACACACACGAACGCACACACCCATACAAATATCCCATATGACGGACAGTGATGTGTTTCTTTAGTCTGAACGTTGGTTCCTTGTCTCCTCAGCGATGGCGGAGGCCCACCAGGCCGTGGCGTTCCAGTTCACCATCACCCCCGAGGGCATCGACCTGCGGCTGTCCTACCAGGCCCTGAACCAGATCTACCTGTCGGGGGTCCGGTCCTGGAAGAAGAGAATCAGTCGCATCAGGGTGAGTGGCGGAGGAATCACTACGTGCAGCCAGAGCTATGTGTTTGTGTGTGTCTGCACACGCACGTGTGTACTGCACTTCCTCATAGTTGACATATTATTGTTGTGTGAGGCAGGTTGGGGGGGGGATGGAGCTGAACGCAGACAGTTTCATTACAGGGTGTGAGTCCTCAGCAGGTTATAATGATGTGTCTCTGCGGACATGTCCTCACACGTCTGTCCTCGTCCTGCTGGACGGACGCTGCTCCAGATGTTCTGCAGGTTCCACTGTCAGGATGAATAATGTTGTTTCTTCTTCTGTGGTAACAGAACAGGGTGATAAAGGGCGTGTACCCCGCTAGCCCCTCCTCCTGGCTCTTTGTCGTCATAGCGATCCTGGCCACCATGTACATGCGCTCGGATCCCAGCATGGGGCTCATCGCCAAGATACAGCAACACCTGCCGCTCAGGTACACACACACACACACACACACACACGCACACACACGCAGACACACACACACATGCACACACACACACACACACACACACACATGTACACGCACATGCAGACACAGACAGTAGATAAACAACCAGAGAAGAAACGTGAAGCTTGTCCTGTTTGAACGTGATGATGCTGTGAACACTGGAAACTCTCAGGGGCCTCGACATGTGGTGTTGGGGTGGAGGAGGTGCAGGAGGTGGAGGAGATGCAGGAGGTGCAGGAGGAGATGCAGGAGGTGGTGAAGGAGGAGGTGGAGGAGGAGGTGCAGGAGGAGATGCAGGAGGTGAAGGAGGAGGTGGAGGAGGAGGTGCAGGAGGAGATGCAGGAGGTGAAGGAGGAGGTGGAGGAGGAGGTGCAGGAGGAGGTGCAGGAGATGCAGGAGGTGCAGGAGGAGGTGCAGGAGGTGGAGGAGGTGGAGGAGGAGGTGCAGGAGGAGGTGCAGGAGGTGGAGGAGGAGGTGAAGGAGGAGGTGCAGGAGCCGCTCTGATGCGTTCGACCGGAGGTTGAACCGACGGCAGCAGTCACGTGATTCACTGATGGAGATTCTTCTCACAGCTTCACAGTCTAAATTAGAAGCTGATGATTATGACCAGCACAGTGTGATCTGTCTCATAAAGTCAAACTGTATTCAGAGCTGCACTGAATTCTGGGTAATCTCTGGAGGGGCTCCAGCTCCTCCTGGTGAGAACCCCGGATAATTTGGGAATTGGCTCATGTGAGAAACCAGTATGAGATTCCCTGGAGTAGTCACTGGGAATGAGCAGGCACTTTGATGAAGATGAGGCAAAACTTTAAAAAGCATAACAAATATATATATATATTTATATATATATATATATATATATATATATATATATATATATATATATAGTCACAGCTCCAGTGTGAAGCTGATGAATCACTGATCACTGGGCGCGTCTGCTCCTCACCTTTCACCTGCTTCCCTCCAGGAGCTTTAACAACTGCTGCTTCAGACGTTAACTACACTGCTGAGTCACTGTCGACTTCTGGAGTTCATAACATACCAATAATACTTGTATTCATTTATTTAAGGTATCTTTATATATGTATATTCATATATAATTCATTGCTTCCCTCTATTCACCCACATTACTATTCTCTGTGCTCTGCTTTTTTCTATTTCTAATCTTTATTCTTTTTGTCTTAGTGTGATTCTCAAAATGTGACTTGACAGATGTGGAACAGATGAACTGAGTTACTGATCCCCTGCATCTGTATTACAGTTAATTATAGTATTAATTGGTCTGATTGTGTATGATGTGCTGCCCCCTGCTGGTTGTTGTGGTGCATATCTACAGTTTACAGTTGTAATGTGGCATTTGAGACCTGATCTGCAGATAAAGTCCATTTATCATTCATAAACTGTATATATAAACCTTAAATAAATCGTGTGTATGCCACTGTACATGAGGAACTCTAACATGGATCACTGACCTGTGTTGTGCAGCCTGAACGTGTCGCTCAGCGCTCAGGGGCAGACCATGCTGTCGGCCCTGGTCTTCAGCACCCTGCTGTGGCTCAGCCTCATCCTCGCCCTGCGCTTCTGCCTCAAGCTGCTGCTCTCCTACCACCAGTGGATGTTCGAGCAGCACGGCCGCGTCTCCAACACCACCAAAGTCTGGGTGGTAAGGTTTTCACCACCGCAGCTTCAGCCGCTCCGGATAGAGGAGATTACCCAGAGTTCAGTGCAGGTCTGAGGTTGTGTCTCTGTGTCGCTCTGTGTCTCTCAGACGCTGTTGAAGTTGTTGTCGAGCAGGAAGCCGTTGCTGTACAGTTACCAGACGTCTCTGCCTATCCTGCCTGTTCCTGCCATCAGAGACACACTGAACAGGGTGAGGGCACACACACACACACACGTACACACACACACGTACACACACACACACACACACACACACACCTGTGTACATCTTCTCTGTGCAGGACTGTCTCTTGATGTCTAAACTGTGCACGTCTAAATGAGTAATGTCCACTGCCCCTCTCAGTACCTGGAGTCGGTGCGCCCCCTGCTGACGGAGCCGGAGTTTGAGCGGATGACTAAACTCAGGAACCAGTTCGAGACCAGTCTGGGAAACCGTCTCCAGCGCTACTTGAAGCTCAAAGCTCTGTGGGCCACCAACTATGTAAGTGTGGATGGTCCACACAGTGTCCACACAGGTGTTTTCTCTTCTTTTGCTTTGAATGAAGAACAAAGTTGATGTTTCTGCCTCCAGGTGAGCGACTGGTGGGAGGAGTTCATCTACCTGAGAAGCCGAGGCCCCCTCATGGTCAACAGCAACTACTACGGGATGGTAACCTGCCGCCATCTTTGTTCTGTAGCCGAGAGAGAGAGAGAGAGAGAGAGAGAGACTCCTGAGGCCTGTGTCTCTGCCTCCTCGTCTCCTCTCCCTCCTCGACGTCCTTTAACTCTTGAAACTGAAACTTGAAACTTTAAATCTGACGTCCTGTCTGTGTTCGATTGTCCAGGACTTTCTGTACGTGACCCCGACCCCGCTGCAGGCCGCCCGAGCAGGAAACACCATCACCGCTCTGCTGCTGTACCGCCGCAAGGTCAACCGGGAGGAACTGAAACCGGTAACACTCTATCAGCCGGTTGATTAATGAGCTGAACTGTGTGTACTGGTGTGTGTGTCTGTGTGTTTTGTGGGTGGGACAGATGTAGAGCACCACAGTGCAGATATAACCCACTATTGTCGACTTGTGACACACACTTGAATTAAATAGTGTGTACACTCCCAGATCATTATGCAGATATCATTTATAAAAGTACATATAAGTAAATATTGCAGATTAGGAAATGGTAGGAGGCCTTTAATAATTTTTGCACCTTTTTAAACCTTCTGTTTGCATGTGTGTAACTTCACATGTATCACAGTCTTACTTTCTAGTTCAGATAAACTACGAGTGTCACATTAAACACTAAATATGAATGTGTGTGTGTGTGTTTAGAGTCGTGTTCCAGGCACCGTCATCCCTCTGTGTGCGGCTCAGTGTGAGAGGATGTTCAACACAACACGCACTCCAGGAGAAGAGACCGGTAACACAACTACACACCCACACACACTCTCACATGTTATTGTTTATTGTATGTTGGGACACGGAGCTGGTCCAGGGAGCCGTCTCTGAGCCGGTGCTCCTCTCGTCTTCTCCTCCACAGACGTGCTGCAGCACTGGCAGGACAGCGAGTTCGTGGCCGTTTACCACAAAGGCCGATTCTTCCGCCTGTGGGTGTACCGCGCAGGACGGCTGCTGTGCCCACGTGAGATCGAGTTCCAGGTCCAGAGGATCCTGGACGAAACCTCCCCCCCGCAGACTGGAGAGGAGAAACTGGGAGCTCTCACTGCTGGAGACAGGTAGGAACAGGGGAGTGTGTGAGTGTGTGTAGAACGAGCACGATGTAAAGTCCAATTATCCACATGAACATAGATTATTGATAAGACGTGTTTTATATAATTGAATAAACTCAAGATGCAGTGTGTGTGTCTTACCACTGGGGGGCACCAGAGTAGCGGGACCACACCAGCCTCACACACTTTCAATGAGTGTTTTCAACTTTAAGGGCAAATGAGGACGAGAGGAACAGGATGCTAAAAAATAAGAGTTTATCTGTGCTGCATGAAGCTAATTGTAAAGAATACAAGTTTAATAACTCAATTGCACAACTAGCACACTAAAATAAAAATAGTTTAATTTAAGAAACAATCTGAAATATGTATTTTGAGTGGATAAGTTATTCTCTCCACATCCATCTGACGACCTTCAGAAATGATCCCACGACCTCCAGGTTTAGAATCTTTGTTCTAATCATTGATTGATGGCAACTTGCAAACACGTGTTTCTTTTTACAAAGTTACGAACCAGCTCATTAGATAATGTTTGTGGAACTCAGCCAGTGGAGGGATGTGATGCAGAACATCCCACAATGTCTTAATGATGAGTTACTGCTATATTAAAGAAACAAGTCGGAACTCGATGGACAAGAACATGTTGGTATGCGACAGTTATTTCTCTTACATTTGTTCACATGGTGAGTTCGAACCAACGATTCAGATTCAGCAAACATTTCTTTCTTTAAAAAAAGTATAAATGTTGTTTTTGTGGACTGCCGGTTTGATTTATGAGGATAGGAAACGAGCCAAATAAAGGCTGTGATAAAACCATATAAGGCAGCACTTCCTCCTCCATGTTAGACGTGATCATATCTGTAATTGATATATAATAAAGATATTGTGGCAAAGTGTAAGTCAACAAAGCTCCTGTGGACATTGTGACATTCCTCAGGTTTAATCACTGCATTTCACGACCGCTCTGGACTGAAGAAATCTCAGCTGGTGATGTTTTCAGACTCTATGTTCAGTGAGGACCGAGTCCTCGACCACACAATGTGATGCAGTGCACTGCCTCACATATTTGTGGTATTCTAGTCATGACATGCATCGAACAATGGTACTTCCACTAAGTGCGGGTCACAGCCAGCTCTGATGTTCACTTCAGATTTGGTTTCTTGCAGAATGAAGGAAAGTTCGGTGAAGTACAAAGACCTGAAATTCAAGGTTTCACAGTTCAAACGTTCATTTCTTGAACAATTAGTTTATTTCTGTGTATTTGTAAGAAGGGAACTATTAGAATTAGGTGGAAGTGGAAGGTTTGTGTGTCACATCATAACGGTCACATGTAAAAAGTCTCGTCTCTTTCTTGACGCTCATGATAACAAACGTCTGCAGTGGATTGAAACGCGATTTGTGAATCTTTCATTTCAAGTCTTTCGTTTTTGTTGGAATGAAAACTGAGGAGGTTGCATCCAGCTGATGAATGTCGGCTGATCTCAGTTGACCTTTGCTGATAAAGCCCATCGACTGTTTCCTCTTTCACGAACTCTGCTCCTCAGACTCTTTCTCTTGGCGGCGAGAAGAGAGAAGCGGCTTGTGGGGTTTTGGCCGCGTCAGGGCTCAGTTCCGTGTTCTCGGACTGATGATCACCCTGTTAACAGATTTATGTGTCACCTTCTTTCCCAGGGTCCCTTGGTCTCACATCAGGAAGCAGCACTTCAGCTCCGGCGTCAACAAGCGCTCGCTGGACGCCATCGAGAGGGCGGCGTTCTTCGTAACGCTGGACGACGAGGAGCAAGGCATGAAGGGGGAGGACCCGGTGGGGAACCTGGACCGCTACGCCAAGTCGCTGCTCCACGGGAAATGTTACGACAGGTGAGAAGGGACGCCCAGTTCACAGAGGCCTCGGGACGCAGGATGAACCTTAAGGTGCTTTTAGTTTGAATCCTGAAATCCACAGAGGATGATAAATACAATCAGGGGATATTTAAACTCTGGCGGAAGAACCGTCCGTCCTCCCCTGTCCTCCCCTATCCATCAGTGTCCTCCTCTGTCCTCTGTCCTCTCGTGTTGCTCTATGACCCTAAACTCTTGGCAGCAGCACAAACTGTGTCTCATAGGTCAGGTCAACAAGTCCCCGTTCAGTCTTTACGAGCTTCCATGTCTTCTGCTGACGCTGGCCTGAGGATTGTGGGTAGTGTCGTACTTCTCCTTGGCGTCGACAATACACAGCTGATATAATTCAGATTTGTGGCTTCAGCAGGAAAATGTCACCAAAATGTCAGAATCTTTTAGTTTGTGGTGAGTCTACCCCGGATGGTTAAAATTTTATGGCTGATAATTAAAACCGTGTGTCGGCTCGATTCGTTAAGAGTTAGTTTGGAGATCCGTGCCACACGGTCACTCAGCCGAGGGGTCGAGGCTCAATCACTCTTTAACTTTTCAACCCTATTGTGGTTCACTTGCATAACAAACTTAACATATCTTAAGATTTGTGGTTTTATGTGAAAAGTCTCGACAACAGATTTTCCCTTCAGGATCAATTTAAATGAATCATTACAAGGCCTCATCCCTCGGCTGCTGTTATATGTGATTCAAACAGAAAAAGAGTGTTTGGATTAACAGATGTAAAAGAGCCGTTCTTCTTCTCCCCCCCGTCCTGCAGGTGGTTTGATAAATCCTTCTCCATCGTGATCTACAAGAACGGGAAGAGCGGCCTGAACGCGGAGCACTCGTGGGCGGACGCTCCCACCGTGGCTCACCTGTGGGAGGTGGGTGTGTCCAGAGTGACATTACCATTGTGTATCGTGTATGTTTGTATGTAAATTTGTATGTAAATGTGTGTGTGTGTGTGTCTCTTCTGCAGTACACCCTGGCCACAGACGCCTTCCAGCTGGGCTACACTGAGGACGGCCACTGTAAAGGGGAGGTGGACCGCTCGCTCCCCCACCCGCAGAGGCTCCACTGGGACATTCCCTCAGAGGTATGTTCACCCTGTGTGTGTGTGTGTGTGTGTGTGGGGTGGGGTGGGTGTGTGTCTGTGTGGGTTCATTCACTTCTCTGCGATCGTATCGTGCGTGTTTATATATGCACACAAACAAAGAGAGAATGATTCTCTGGTTCAGACACGTTCACATCAGGAACGTCTGCGGCGCGTTCAGGCAGATTCTGGGTCGTCGGGGGTCATCAGTGGAAACTGTTTCCAGATCTTCTTCTTCTCCAGGATCTGCTCAGTCTCGTCGTCTTTCCAGGCTTCCTGAGGTTTTAGAGGAAACAACCTTCTACCAGACCTAGGTTTTGTAATCACGTTTCTTTTTGTGGGCGGTGCACCAAATCATTAAACTAATATTGACTTTAAAACAGTTGAAATCTCCACGTCAACTCACTGCAGGTTTCAGACCAGGGGGCAGGCAGGGGAACTCAGCAGGAAGTCCAGATTCCTAATTCAAGCTTCTCTTTTTTCCTAACGGCCAATGAAAGAGAAATCGGAGGAATCATTAAACAATCGACGGACCATAGACTGCAGCCTTCCTTCCTCTCTCTCTTAAGACTTGTGTATATATAAGAGGTGTGTCTCCAGGCAATACAAATGCAGGAAGGCCTTAGGAGAGGTCAGGACTGATCCCAATGAGACTGAACTTTAACTTAACCTGAGATACTCTTTGGTTTGAGTCACGTCCTGAAGGAGACTTGATAATTCTATTTTCCCTGATTCTCTTAGAACATCCGCAGCTTTAATCGTTGCTTTAGTTTAAGTTTGTGCGAAGGGGAAACCATCTGCATACCGATCACCTCATCAAACAATGACCCGGACGACTTCGAGGGTTATCTCTGCTCCTCATCGACTTCCACATCAGCCCTTTTAACAAACTGCTCTTTTAACAAACTGCTGGGTTTTCTAACTGTTTTGTTTTGGATGCACGCGTATTGACCTTATGCTAATGAAGACGCACAAGATGATTAAATAACTGTATTCGTCCCCCACTGGAGATCCACCTGTTACTGCAGCTGGTCAGAATGAGGTAGACCAGGGAATAGAAGAATGAAAGACAACAGATTAATAAACATCCCTCATTTCAGAAAAATTCACTTTTTTGTCCCAATGGGGAAATTTGTCCTGAGCCATATTTCGACAGCAGCTGCAGAACAGGTGTGTGTGTGTGTGTGTTTGAGTTTGTGTGTGTGTGAGAGATTGTTTGAGAGACACACACCTCGGATGAAATGGCTGTGATGAGGGGACGACAGGGACTTTCCCTCCTTCGCCCCTCTGAGCAAACACAGCTCCATGAGCCATGAGTCAACCTGCCGTGCTTTCACTTCCTCGACTGGGGGCATTTCCAGTAAAACAAACCAGTGCTCTTCAGCTCCCAGAGATGCTGCTGCAGCTGCTCAGACTCTGCTCGTTGGCACTGGACCACACTGGGAGTAAGGCCACTATAAACAGCCCCTGTGTTGAGCAACACTTCAGCTTGCACGTCTGCGCTGCTCTTCCTTTCGCTCAGATTCATTTCACTTTCTCCTCCTCTGGCTTCTGCTCGGCCTCGTCCCTCTGGAGCTGAGCTCAGTCACATGGTTCCTGAAGTGAAGAATCCCTGCGCTTTCTCAAGAACTATTTTGATTAATCATCCATCATGAGATTATGAAATGATGTTTATTTCTGTAGAAGTCCGACTTTGTTCAACTGCGTTCTAAGAACAACCTGATGTCAAGAAGAAATACTGCACTACCCACAATCCTCGGGTGTAATAATGACCCAGGTTGGCTGGTGAAACAATATCAATGATTTTCACAATATAATGAGCATCACTAGCATTTGAACTAAAGAGCAGTCAGGTGAAGTTCTGCTTTATTTTTGAAGACATTGTACTTTCTAGATTCTTGTTGTTCTGGGTTTGTTCCCTCAGGGTTGATCCACTTATTGTGAGTCGCTTTGGATAAAAGCTTCAGCTAAATGTAGTGTAATGTGTGTGTGTGTGTGTGTGTGTGTTTTTGAAAAGAGAAAGAGACCGATATACAGAAAGTGAAAGGAAAATGAGACTGATTTATGTCTCCATTAATATTTAATGGGCACTTTAGTCTGTGGTTTGTCGAATAGAGACACTGGAAATATCTTTTAGCTGACAGCATGATTTCTGTTATCTCAGTTCGACTAATACACATTTTATGTAAACTCGTGTCTAAAGTACATAATTAGTAATTGGATATTTTTATAACACTCTTCATAATAGACAATTAAGCAGATGATTGCCAGAGACGATAGTTAAGTGCAGCAATGAGCACATGGACCGTGGTGAAGAAGTGAAACCAGTAACGTGTGGTGTTGAGAAACTCTTTGGACTCACTGACACTTTACAGTTTAATATATTGTAAAGTCATATTCTCTTTAACAAAGTTATCGTGGATCTATAGTTTATCTGACAGATTCCTTACATGACCCCAGAGACGAGGGAGGAAATTTCGTCTTTATTGGTTCAACTCCTCTGGTGTGAGTGACAGTCATAAAGATAGTCTTTATGTTGCCCTGGAATCTTTACGACTTCCAGAGGAACGAGGTCAGTTTACTCCGGCTCCTTATTGTCTGGTTTGACGTCAGATTTGACCAAATTTCACAAACAATAGAAATAAATGCCAGGTGTTGTATCGACGAGTGTAATTGTCAACAATCCCATAAAGAACACAGTTGTGTTGCCCTGGGATCTGTGGATCTGAGCCCGGTTAAAGCTCGCACGAGTTGTTGGATCCAAGCTCAGAATACAAACCAAATATCTGCACACTAGCGCTTAGAGCAGATCTGAGTGTGAGAGTTGTAGAATCTGAAAACTTGAGGTGAATGTGTGTGTGGGCGGGTGGCGTTCTGTATCATGTTCTGTAACTGCCTCTTATCTGTGATGTGCTGCAGCGAAAGGAAATGTTGTTGATGTTCACTTTTAAAGGTTAGCTGTGGACGAGCTCTGGACTTTCCACACTGGACTTTCCACACATTGTATAAATGAGAATCCAGAATAATGTCTGCTCTCATCTAGTTCAAGCAGCTTGTTTCGGGGGTGTGTTCTGTGAACCGGGCCGGGGGGGATTGAGCCCTCACTAAAACTCCTTTTCCTGTTTCTTCTACCGTTTCCTGGCGCCTAAATTTCATTTTCAAGCACAGCGTCTCTTTAACCAATCTTTACATCTTTCACATAAACAAGGACAATAGATAAAAAAGATGAGCATCGTTTCTGCTTGGTTCGAATCCCGTCTGTCTGTGTGCGACTCCTCCAGCTTCCTCCCACAGTCCCTACACATGCAGAATGGAGTTGAAAACCTTCATGTCATGTAAATTATCTTTGTTCCAGTTATGAACTCTCTCTCTCTCTCTCTCTCTCTCTCTCATCCTCAGGTTCAGGATCAGGTGCACAGATCCCTCGCTGTGGCTCAAGTGATCGCAGACGACGTGGACTGTCACGTGTTCCCCTTCAGAAACTTCGGCAAAGGTCGGATCAAGAAGCTTCGCGTCAGCCCAGATGCCTTCATCCAGATCAGCTTACAGCTGGCGTACTACAGGGTAACACACACACACACACACACACACACACACACACACACACACACACACACACACACACACACACACACACACACACACAGACACACACATACATCCTGCTCCCTCAGGGTGATTCCCCTCGTATTTCAAATGTGAGGGAAGCTTTTATTAACTTATTCACTAACTTGTATTCACTGTACCTCTTCTTAATTCTAAGAATAAGGGTTAAATGAAACCAGTCTTATGATCCTGACACACCTGAGATCTCTAACCTCTCACCCCCACCCCCTCCTCCAGGATCGCGGGGGTTTCTGTTTGACCTATGAGGCGTCGATGACCCGTCTGTTCCGGGAGGGCCGCACGGAGACGGTTCGGTCCTGCTCCAACGAAAGCTCCGACTTCGTGAAGGCTCTGGAACGTGGAGAGGTACAGCCCCGTTCCCCCCCCCTTGTCTCTACAGGACGAGCTTCTCAAAGTCCAGTGTTTCTTCTTCTGAACGTGTTGGATGACCTGTGCCCTGGTTTTTCAGACACCGGAGCAGTGCAGGCATCTCTTCAAGCTGGCTTCAGAGAGGCACCAGAACCTCTACCGAATGGCCATGACCGGGACCGGGATCGACCGGCACCTCTTCTGTCTCTACGTGGTGTCCAAGTACCTGGGGGTGGAGTCCCCGTTCCTGAAAGAGGTACATCCGGCAGTGTTGTTTCAGAGTCTGAGGCTCCTCCTCCTTCACCTCCACCCGACCTTCTGTCCCACTTCCTGTTCCTGGAGCATGTAATCTGCTGTAAACACCAGACGCCTGTGTGGCCTGCAGACAGATTGTGTAGCTTCTGACCTTTTTGTCGCCCGACTGCAAGACTCCAGATACGACTTTATTAAACTCACGATTCCAGTATCAACAATGTAGAAGAGAATGAAGTGAATTAAGTATAAAGATAAAAGTAAAGGTAATGACCTATACTTTTGTAAATGAAATAAAAATATTAAATGTATAGTCAGTAATTTATAACCAGTGTTGAATGGTAAATAAAATAAGTAACACGAGACACTAACTTAGCTAAAGTGGCAGAAGGTAGAAATGATAAAGTTACTACTCTGGGATATCTCATGATATTCTGATGATATGATGAAAGTATATGAAGTCAGCCTCTTGTGTGATGTCTCCGGTCCAGGTTCTGTCGGAGCCGTGGCGTCTCTCCACCAGTCAGACCCCAGTTCAGCAGATGGAGCTGTTCGACCTGAAGAACCATCCGGACTTCGTGTCGCTGGGCGGAGGCTTCGGACCGGTGAGTGACACGCCGGGGCGCTGCAGAGTGGGGGGTGGTCCTGTGAGGCTCTGACGTCATGTGATCTGTGTGCTCACCTCAGGTGGCTGATGACGGTTATGGCGTCTCTTACATCATCGTGGGCGAGGACATGATCAACTTCCACGTGTCGTCCAAACGCTCCTGCAGTGACACGGTGAGTACCGAGCTTCCACTGAAGATCCCAGTTCCCTGTGAGACTGGGATCAGCTGCTCTGCACATTTCAACCCTCGAGGGGAGTAAAGATTTAAAGTGTTTGACTCGTGCTGCTATCTGGTCCAGTGAAGCTGTGCAGTAACTCAGCCTGACACTCGCTACTTGAGACTCGTCTTTGAACCGGCGCCAGCCACAGGCCGGATGCATGCAGAGATACTGTATACTGAGTTATTGCTCAACAGCTGCGGTGCAATTAGCCGAACTTCAGCTTTTCACCGGTAGACAGATTGAAAGGGCTCGGCTCCCCGACAGGACTCGATGAACCTTGCAGAGCGCCGCTGTCTGAGTCACTTCCTGTCTCGAACCCGGGTTCCACTGTGGCCTCGCTCCAGGTTCATAAATCAGCTTCTCACAGTTTTGTGGTTCAGTGAGAAGATGAAGTTCCAGGAGAGAAACAACGAAGTCGCTCTGATATTAAACAACTTTTTTTTAAACTTTCCATAACCTCCATCGTTATCTGCCTCTCTCTCTCTCTCTCTCCACTTCCTTCTCTGAGGTTTTCTCTCCACACGTCTCTGTTCTCTGCTGTTTCCTTTTTCCCACATCCTCAATTCTTCTCTCTGCTTCTCTGCTTTTCAGGACTCCCACAGGTTCGGAGCTCAGATCAGTAAAGCTCTCCAGGACGTCATGGTTCTCCTCACTCCCGACGCCAAAACCTCGAAGCCTCAGTCCAAGAAGCTCCTCTGAACACAGCGTCTCACACCTGTTCCCCTGACGACCGGCGTAGAAACCATAGAGAACCTGTTTTTAATTTAAAACCGCCATAGGAAATGAATTGAAAGCTTTGATTGGATTGAAGGGAGGGAATTTAATTAATTAAAATCAAAGGGAGAAGAGTTGCTCCAGGCTCTTGTCACACACACACACATATCTGGATCTTATCAGAAACTGTGGGATGCAGCCACACCTCACTTGAGCTATAATTAGATTCTCTCAGATAAGGGCCCCACTCCTATCTGTTTAGACACGGCCTCATATTCAGCACTAACATATAGACTTTAGTTTATTTCTGTAATATTACCTGGAAAGGGAGTGAAGGACAAATCTCCCTCAGAATAAGTGGAACGGTTCAAGAGTTCCTAGATCTCACTAAAAAGGGAAGAGGAAGCTGTGTGTGTTCATGGTGAGTGTGAAATGAGGCTTCGCAGCTGATCCCCCTGACCACAGTTCAAAATCATGAAGTACGAGTATTGTGTTCATCGCTAAAAGTCTGAGAAGATGAATATGACGTGTGAGACGATCTCATCTCACACCGACATCATCTCCACAGAATGTCTGCTTCTCTCTCACACGTGACCCAGGCAGCGGGAGGTTCTCTGCTCCGACGCGTCTGGATCACAAACTACTGAGATGTTTTTGTGTGCACCACAAAGCAGATATTATCAGAGAATGACATCTAGCTGGTTGTGCGTTTGCTGGTTTTCTTTGTGCATTAGTGTCAAAGGGAAACAAAGAGAAAATGTCCAGTTCACCACTGGTTTGGAGAAAGTGGAACCGGAACCCAGTGGGGAATCTAACTAGCTTCAGATGTGTCTTTTTGGTGGAGGAGCAAATGCAGACTAATAGTTCCCCTCCTCTACAATTTGATTTCATGCATCATTCATTTGTTTGAGTTGCTCAACATTTGTTTTAGATTTACAAAATTCACCTTTTGCTGTTTGTCAGGATCTACTTTGTCTCCAAGTGTAAACTACTTCCTTCTATAGCTTCTCATGTCAGTGGGTTGGTTTATTGAGGTGCAGCTGTGGGGAAACATGTTCTAACTCTCACATCCTGAACCACTTGTGTGCATCTTTCTGGAAACCGACTTCAGTCTGGCCCAGTGCCACGTCGCTGGGTTCCTCCAGCTCCACATCTGGCTCCTCCAGCTCCACATCTGGCTCCTCCAGCTCCACATCTGGCTCCTCCAGCTCCAGTTGGGTTTCGTCCAGCTGCCAAGAAATGTATTGAAATCTCTGCTTATTGCCTAACCTGCCCCTGAGGAGGCTCTGCCGGCCAACTCCTGTGGTGTCTCCTGTGTGTGTGTGTGTGTGTGTGTGTGTTGAGGAGAACGTACGACGGGTCAGATAATCGTGTGCGGTGATAAAAATCTGGAATCACATTCGGGTCAAACTCGTATTTTGTGCTTGTGTCATAATGTTGTAGTCGTACGTCGCCTTTTGTGTGTAAACAAGTTTTTGTAGCTGTAACTCGTTTGTAAAGATGTTTTGTTACATTTTAGAAATTCTTCCCATTTCCACAGCTGCACAACGTCACAGCCACAAAAAAGGTCAAAGGTTACACATGATTTAAAACATGTAATAAATATAGCGACAAAGCTTTTTCACACACACAAAAGGTTGTGTACAACTTCAGCATTATTTCACCAGCACAAAGTAGGAGTGACACTGATTCCATGAAAAGCTAATGACTCGTTTACTGTAACACATGAAACCAGAGTGGATCTGGTTCCTGCTCCTCACTCTAACAGGATCAGAGCGTTTGGGTAGAAGCTTCTAGAATCATCTTTAACCTTTTGCTGACCTCAGACCACAGCGGCTTCTCTGCGTGTCTCAGGTTCTCTTGTGCCTCGTTTCCCAAACTGTTGAGTAACACAAGACACTCGTCAACCAATCACCATCTAGTTCTGTAAAGCAGTTTTCCCTTGGTCTCATTACAAAGGGCTTCTGATCATTTATTTTATAAGAACGTATTTCTTCGGGGCCTCATGTAAATGTGTTGATGTGACACAAACCTGCTCGAAGTCTCAGTGATATCTCTTCGTGCCTGAAACTCCTGGAACCAGTGAAACCAGTCGTGTGCCTCAGTCCCATCGGCTGCCAGGAGGAACTTTCAGATCTGATGGTGGAACTCTGGCTCTCAGTGGTTTGGACCAAGTTCATCTCATGACGAGGCAACAGTTGAGTTGCAATTAACTTTTAGGACGAAACTACACCTGAACACTGGTTTTACTCTATAGGTTAATACTTGTAATACTTGAACAGTTGTGATGTTTACTCACTAAACACTCCAGAATATTCTTGTTACTGATGTTTTTCTCTTTGTTTTTGTTTTTCATTGTTAAAACTTATTTAAATGTAAATTGTGGACTTTGTGCATTTTATAGATGGGTGATGGCATGTTATGTCAAATAAAAAATCCAACTGACCTGACAGTGAAACTGCTTTTGTCTATTCTTTAAAAACTGTTTTAGAAATGATATTTATGACTTTGAGTTTAGTTCAGATTTTAATAATGTAGATTTAGATTTAAGATTTAATATTGAAATAAAACATTTATATGTGTGTTCAACATTTAGCTTTGATTAGACATTAAGGTTTGACCTTTATTTTTAAGATTTAATGCTGATATTATCTTAAAAAAACAACCAGTCAAGACTCCTGCTGGTGCAGATACGGATATTTCATTTCCATAACTTTCCAGAAGATCTGCTGGGTTCTGAGAAGAGGAAGAAGAAGAGGAGGAAGAGGAGGAAGAAGAGGAGGAGGAAGAGGAAGAGGAGGAGGAGGAAGAAGAGGAGGAGGAGGAGGGAGAGGAGGAGGAGACAGAAAAGTGAAAGTAAAAACGAATAGTATCATTAGAGCAGTTGAGGATCAGAGCAGTCCTGCACAGAAAGAGAGAGAGACAAGGTAAGACACGCAGACACACGCGCACACACCCACACGCGCGCTACCGGAGTCATCAGGTTTCTACCTTTAGGAGACACATGTTTAACCTGCTGCTGCTGGGACTCGTGTATAGACACACACACACACACACACACACACACACACACGCACACACACACACACACACTCAGAACAGAGCCGCTGTGGTTTCCATCCATTCACTGGTGTCCGTGCACGTGCAGTAGTGTCCGTGAACCTGGACCCTTCTTCACAGAAGATTCTTCTGACCCTTCTTCTGATCGGATCTGATAAATCATAAGTGAAAGGTAACTACGACACAAACCACGCCCCTGCCCCTCCAGAGGGACACGGGACATTGCTCTCTGTGGACAGGCTGGGGGACGAGGGCGCAGGGACCGTCTACAAAGCGGAACACCGAAAAGGAATATTACCAAGTTATTCAATAACTTCACTGTAGTACTGTCCAGGGTCCACTGCTGGTTATACTACAAAACTGAGATGGGAACATTTGATTTTGCATAGTTTTAGGAAATATATATTATGACTTATGACGTTATTATTCAATGTATACGGAGTACATAATGTGTAGGCAGTATTCACTGTAAGTTGGATATAAAGTGTGTAGTGTCTGATGAGTATGTGGAGTATTTACAGTTTTTTAAAGTATTTACTGTATGTTTAGTATTCACTATATGCTGTTTATATATTGTATTGTTACTCTGTTACGTGGTATTTTTTTAATCTATTTTTATATATAATTATTAATATAATAAATAGGGCTGTGAAATGATTAAAAATTTTAATCAAATTAATTACAGGTTTCTATGGATTAATCAGGATTAATCACATTACCAATTTTCTTGGTATATTTTGTGAGAACAAAAAAGATTTATGACAACAGACAGATATATACATTTAACCTTTCTTTTTATTATTCATAAATAAACAAAACTATGGTGCTGTAACTCAGCAGTTCTTTTGCAGTTCTCTTTGCTATTCCATATGGAACATTCATCCTAAATAGAATTTGGGCTTCTTAACCATTGTATGGGTTAATACAACTTTTTCTTTTCTTTTTAAATCAAACAGAAATTATTTGGGCTTCTTAGCCATTGTTTTTATGTATGATTGAGCATTTTTCAATTTTTTGTCAAACAACCAATCACCACACCATGGCACAATCTAATGCCTCTAAAGGCCTCTTAGCTAGTCTTCCTTCAGCCAGTTGGTGAGGCAAACTAACTTGTTCACATTCTCTGAGAGTAAAGCTGACCGCTTCTTTTGCACAATGTGTCCTGTGAGTGAAGCTGGTTTGGCGGATTCCACTTGAACGCCCCTCGCCCCTCTCCGACCAACACATGCTCCGTGTTGCGGTGGGACTTTAGCCGTGTGTATTGCTACGGTGAAACAATAACGTCTTCCTGCAGAGTGTGCGTATCACCTTGGTTTTATTGAATGTTCCATCTTTGTTTTTTTGGAGCACTATCTTCCCATCCAGAAGGTGATGTGTGTTTGTTTGAATAGCAGCGGCCGTCTGACTGCATTAGAGCGGAGACTAGTGCAGATTGGGCGGAAATGTGGGTAAATTGGAAGATCCTTCTGCGCATGCGTTAAATACGTTAAAAAAATTAACGAATTAATCCTGTAATTTAATCATAACGCGTTAACGCGTTATTTTTCACAGCTCTAATAATAAATATTGTCTTCTTGAACTGATCTTGTTTTGGTCTCTACGATGACGAAACTAACAACACAATCAGATATTATTTATAATATAACACGTGTTCCTCTGTTGTGTGTCAGTGTGAGTCTGTC
This sequence comes from Pseudopleuronectes americanus, assembly GCA_038501795.1. Classification (NCBI taxonomy): domain Eukaryota; kingdom Metazoa; phylum Chordata; class Actinopteri; order Pleuronectiformes; family Pleuronectidae; genus Pseudopleuronectes; species Pseudopleuronectes americanus. The sequence continues at coordinate 97,094 of JBAMIH010000069.1, read as the reverse complement.
GGTCCCCTGCCAGCATGACCCCCCGGAGAGGTGTGAGCTCCTGGAAGGTCGTGACCTCCCTGTGTCTCATCGTAAGTGTCACTCCTGCAGCTCCTACCTGTTTCTGTTCATCTGAGCAGCACGGAATATTAATATTAAAATTAAGGGGGGGAAATGTAAAATAGAAATTTGCTTCAAAAAAGTGTCAAACTTATTAAACAAAATAAAAAGGTCATTAAGTGTTAAGTATTTATAAATACAAGTTTTAGAAAGGGAACATTAGAAAGTATCTCATACCGAGTTTATGGAAAATAATTAATGTCTTTTTTTAACATAAAATGTTTAAATTACAGTTAAAATGTGGAATTTAAATTGTTAAAATGGATAAAATGAAAGAAAACGTCATATTTATGTATATGTCTAAAGTTCTGTGTTGCTTTTCCTTTTAAAAACAGACTTTTAAAGCTGCTGTCACATTTTTCTCTGGTAGTTGTCCCTGATTGACCTGTCGCAGGAAGGCTGCGCCGACTATTTCAAGCTGGAGGAATGGGTTCGTACATTTTGTGTATTGAGTTGAGCTTCGTGTGATTTGGTGTTTGACTCGACCATCGAGCAGCGATTCTTCAGATTCTTCTCAGAGCTCGAACAACTTGCACAGAGCGACTTTTAACGATTAATAACATTTTCTGTTTGTCTGCTTCTCTCATCCACAATCAAGGGAGGAAACAATCTCAAACAAACTATACCGCTGGCACAAAATAAGGATCCAAATGTAGGTTATTGATACAGTTTATAATTTTGTGTCACTGTTAATGCATATTGTTAATAGGACTGAGTTGTAAGTGAGTCCTTTTCCCACTGCAGGACTTACTCTACTGTACCCTGAAGCTCGAATGTAATAGAACACAGAACCATAGGAATGATACACTGTGTTACGTACTATATGACTGCTTCAAAGTGAGTACAGTCTCCTTTCCGTCGTGCTCTGTTTCTTCTGTCCTCCCTTGTTGCACTGGAAGTCAAGCTGATTGAACCCTGCATGTGTCTGACTTGTTTCAACCTCAGAACGATAAAAAGAGGAAGTTTGAAAACACGACGTGCAAAGGCCCCAGTTCTCGGAGCATCTCCTTCTATCACCTCATGTGTTTGGTGGCCAAATCACATGGTGTCGCTCCTGAAGGTATGAATCATCCTGCTCTAACTGACCACTTCCAATGGACACCAAGACTCACTCTATTGACCTTATAATGTCACTAGACTGCAGCTGTTTTTAAAATGATCAAACTCCTAATTGTCTTTTCTTTCTCTCTTGCATTACAGGCTGTAAATATAGTGAGTATCCTGTTTGTACTCCACGTGTTGAAGTGTGTGTTTGGTGCAGTACTTGTAACTGACATTGACATATAGCTGTCAAGTCACGTTTTTCTATATCCACGATACAACTTTTGCGTTTGTCTTCTTTTACTTTGAAAACTTCTGGGCTGCAGAAAAAGCTGTTTTCAAACTAAAAGATGGATTTATCTTTCTGAATCTTTTCCAGTTCATCACCTTAACTCATGACATATTCTTCTCATCCTTTTAGAAAACGTGTGCAAACTTTATTCTCAAGTATCTGCTGGTAAGTGACACATTTCTGTTTGGACATGTTAAAGAAATTAGGTTTTAATCCTATTTTTAAACTCTACATGTGTAACCCCAAGTGAAATTTAATCTTTTAACTTTCACCTTGCGCTAAAGACACAGGAATCATGATCGGATTAACTTTGCTTCTGTGTCAAATGCAGGTTATTAAACTTGCTTTAACAAGTTTGATGTTGGCAATGTTATTTTCACAAGAGTCTTCATTGGTTAGTCAGCATGCGTGGGAAATAAGTGCATCTAATTTATGAAAACAAATTGCACAATCAGCATCTCACATAACAACTGAATGCCTTTAATATCCCCGTTCTCCTGCTGGTGCTTCAATTATTAATTCCACTCCTGTTTCTGTTTCTCGATGCAATAAAACACGTTTTGATTTTAGTGGCTGCAAAGACTTTATCACTGATTGAGATTCCTGCAATTATTTCAGATCAAACAACAACAACAACAACACCAACAACAACAACAACAACACCAACAACAACAACACCAATCACAGAGTCGACAACAGCGACATCAGCAGCTACAGCATTGTCACTTACCACAACACCAGCACCACCACCATCAACACCTGCAACACCAACCACAGGAACAACCACAGTCAAACATGATGGAGGAATCGGTAAGCTGCATTTCATTAATAACGTTACCATGGAAACTGACCAGTTCTCCAAACCAGTTTACCGACCCAGCTCTCTACATGTGGCAGCTGTTGGAAACTCATATGCAGAGAAGATTAGGATTAAGATACATTTATTTATCCCACACACATGCAGAGTGAAAGTTCTTACGTGAGAGGAGGAGCTACATCGATGCTGCACGTTATCGTCTCTTATGTCAAACGTCCACATTTTATTGGCTCATAAACTCGTGGTTCAAAGTTGAATATGATGGAAAACCACGGTGTAGACCATTTATGGAAAACAGGATCTCAGTCGGGTCCTGTGAACAACCACAGTAACAAATGCAGTATTCCCAGGCCCTGAGGATATTTAGCGTGACTAATCTTTTGAACAGACATGTTCATAATTTGCATGAATCTGTGACGGTTCCCTTTCATGATGCAGCTGCATGAGCCTTTTGTTAAGATGCTGATGTCGTATATTTGATGCAGCCGAGAGGTTGTTGAAGTTGTTGATGATGAAGGAAGGATTCTGAGGACCCAGTACTTTCAGTGTTACAAAGTTTATTACAAGAAATTACAGGTCAGACGGGCAGCTATAGATACCCGGAGACACACAGCCAATAGTGAAATCTACCTTGCAATAGTCAGAGGCACACGTATATGGGGAGTGTTGGTACCACCCAGGACCTTCTGCTTTAACACATCCCATCCCAGATGGCCCTTCTAACTAGATAGGAGCACATCCCTTGAGGAGGATGCAGGCAATTCAAGACAATACTCCTTCATAATCCATTTCTGCATCTGCTCACCATCCGGAAGACATTATCCTGAGAAGGTCTCAGAGACAAAAGGACAAGCATCCTCTATCCAGTCCTGTCCTCTTGTTTCAAACACACACACCAACATGCTTCAGTCTTAAATGAATACACAACACTGATCAAGTCACTTCTCACAGTTTCCTCCTCAGGTGTCATGATTTTATTTTTGCTTGATTGTAAATCTCTTTGATTCACCCCAGACACATGATTCTACTGATATATCTATAGATGTATAGATGTATATATAGAGATACATATATATATATGTGTGTGAATGTAAATGCAAGCGTGTTGTTTGGAAAAATAATCATCACCGAGAAAGAGACAAAGCACAATTCCTCAATGTTGAAAAGTCTTTTCTAATAGTATTTTTAAAGCGTTAGAAGAGAAAAATATTTGAAAATTGGAACTCAAAGGTTTAAAAAGAGGCTCCATGTTTCTCTCTGTGTAAACAGAAATTAAAATAACATCTTATACTGAAGCACTGACACCGATTTGTCTTTCTTTCATAGCTGACAGCAGCACAGGAACAAGGGGTAAGACTCTTTCTGTGTTATTCTTTTCAATTTACTTTTATATGACCCCAGAACTTTGTACTTTTATTAGATGGTGACCTTTCTCTCCGACATATTCCTTCATTAACTTTGCATTTGCTGATAGAACAAAGATCTTCCTGGCACTAATGTGAATTGTCTCTGTCTCTCGTTAACCAGATGCCTCGAACACGGTGTTCATTTGTTCGTTTATTATCTCCGTCATCCTGAACCTCGTGCTGCTGGCTGTGTTATTCCGAATGCGCCAGAGGACACAGCACAGGACACAGAACCCGACTCCTCAGGTAAACTGACCATGCTGGATTCACACTATACGATAGTTTTGTTTTGGAAGTGTGTTATTCACTGTGTCGTGGCTGAGAAACACAACAGACTTCACGTTGCTCCCCGACCTGGAATGTAAACATGGACGGTCAGACGTGGATATTGTTGGGATTTATTTGAGAGGTTGTTGTTAATGTTTAGTTGGTGGTGAAAGGAAATGTATTCAAATCAGAACATTACTTTTTGTATAATGGCTTGTGGTGCAAACATCTACACATTGAAGCTTCTAAGCCTCTGGTCTCTCCAGGATGAATCCTCCTTGTTGAACGAGACCTACAATGATCTGGATCTGCTTCCACTGAGACCGACAGTAACCGAGGTATAGTTCAGGGTTTGGGTTCAAAGTTGGATGAATATATCGTCTGTTTGTGATTTGTTTTTGCTCAGAGTTAATTGTTGTTTTTCGGCGATTTGTCATTTTATTTTGCTGATGTAATTTCAACTCATAAATGAACCAGTTCCAGGGTTCCGAGTGACTAGACGCTAACTTTAATGCACATAAGCGTAAGTGACAGATCTGTGAGTGTTGTTGTAGTGATGTATTGTTAGTGGATTGACACGTCTGTCTCTTGTGTCTCTGTCCTACAGCCAGACTGTCCCCACGTCGACTCCCCCCCAGCTGATACAACCGGGAACACATGCACTGCTGGAAACGGATTAAAGTCACATTAAGCACCGTACTCACAACTTTGTATATTGTCATTATAAAAGAGCCGTGGGAAGTAACACAGGACGGATCAGCTCTGCGCAGGACTGAGTGACTGTGGTATACAGCTGCCTTACATGGAGTAGAAACTCTGACTGGAGCACTCGCCCCGGGACATGAGGGGGAGTGGGCGGGCCGCGGCATGTCGCTTCTCAGCCCACAGCCAGACGAGCTCCTGCAGGACCTCAGTCTCAGCCAAACCAGGGGACGAGAGGATTGCTCCAGACCAGAACAGGTTTGACTGTGAGCTGCGGTTTGTGACAAGCAGGAGGAAAGACGACTCCAACCTGTATTATAATCACCCTCAAAACATTTCAGACGTTTTGTCGTTTGGTGGAGCTTCATTAGAAATCAGAGCTGCAGTCTCACTGGCAGCGTGTAAGATGAATTAAAAATAATACGATGTGATATCAAGGCAACCACAGCTGGCCATGCTAACCACTGTCAGGAGGGAAATAAACTGATATTAATCTGTAAATCACAGTGTTGAGATTATAAATGTTTCACCGTCCGTCTGCCCTGGATTCAGCGTTCTCACTTTCAGGCGATTGTTCATTAGCTTCTATCCTGCACCGTCCAGATTTATTATAAAACATTTGCAGGTGGAGTGAACTGCACCACTGGTTTGCAGGTCGCAGGTTTTTCCACTGCATGCACTGGTTATTTAACGAGCTATGCTAAGCTAAGTCTAGTGTTAAATGTATGCAACCACTTTCGCAGTATTGTACTTTCAGAGTTGTGGCTGGTCCTCACCTTTTGACCCACTTTCGATGTTTGAGAGAGGCTTGCTGTTAGGTCAGTTCAGGGCCACAGCCCATGAGTGGTGTGGTGCTCTTCAGAGCAGGTGTCAGGGTCTTATCTTTACATGGTGTTCAGCAAAACATACAGGAAAAAGGATCTTTCATCACAGTTTCAATGTTTGTCGAATATATGTGACAGATATAAATATTTACCTGATTGCCAGTATTCTGTCGACTGAATCTAATGATTCGGTCTGTGTCGGCAGGCCTTTGGGGAAAGTAGGGAATGCATCGTGCCACTGAGTGTCATTGAGGTTTTGTGTGTGTCCAGGTCTGACATTATGTGGACTTAGTGTACAGTTTAAGGTTTACTCTCCAGGAACAAATGTAAGTCACTGTAATGCCCCTGAAGGGATGGAGACAGACATTGTGTATTTAACTGTGTTTTCTGCCTCCGAGCTGCAGCAATGACCTCACAGATACATATCAATCAAGTGTTTTCCACACTTCTCTGATTGCAGCAGGTTAAGCTGACAGATCTGAGAGAGTTGCCGGCTCCGCAGCAAGTCTCCGAATGTGTCTCAGCTTGTTGTGTATTGTAACCAGGACACTGAAGCTACTCCTGGTTTGTATAATTTAACTGAACTGTGATGTTTGTCTGTTATGTAAAACTGTGAAGAAATGCATGCATTGTATACGTGTGTGAGTTTGTAGATGTATTCTGATAGCAGATGTTTTTTGGGAAAGTCGGACTTTGCAGGTAAAAGAGTTGATGCAGCTTAATGGTCCAGGTCTTCACGACTGAACCCAAACATGGTAGCTTTCAAATGTGCATATATGATATCACTTAACAAATAAATGTTCCCTTCTTTGACATTAAAACTACCTACAGGGCTTCATTGGTGTAGTCTTTACTTTTATCTTCCTTAAATCAGAGGGAAGAATTTTATTTTTAAATGCTCAGCTGCACTGGTAAAAAAGATCTAGGCAAACTGCTTTAAAAGTTGAGTAAGTTCAAGAGTTTGTAGTAAGTTATGTTTACTTCATACGTTACTGGACAAGTTCACTTATAACTGAGTTGCATTTAATTGATTTTTTCAAAAATATTAAACTTAGAAATGGGAATTGAAAAATTACTGTGTTCTTTCAGGTAGAGTTAGTCAGATGTGATGATTGAAACAAGTCGTAAACTCAACAATGAAACAACTTTATATGGTAAAAAAAAAGCATATAGAAGAGTTTGCATCTTAGTTTTAATTCCATATTCTTTAGTAAAAACTTAGATTTCAAACACTTGATATGTGGTACTTATCCACACATGTCTTTGTATGAGTGCCGAGCTTCTTCAATCTGAGCATGAACAAGTCTAAACAAAAACATTTTTTTGTAGTTCCTCACTCTTTCAGAATAATAACAGATATTATCCACATTCCATGGACATGATTGAAGTATCGATGAAATCAACCCCAGGGCAGCACAGTTGTATAAGAACCAGTTCCATGAACATCACTAACTACATGCTGCTGTAAAACTTTACGACTTTGAATTTAATCCAGTTGCACCACACCTCACTTAACTGAACAAAACTGACAATTAGACATAAGGCCAGTTATATAAGAGGTTTGCCCCCCGAACCAAGCAGCACATGGTTCGGCCTGAGGAGCTGGCTCCAGGATTCAAGATTCCTCGGCCCTCAGCCAGGCCTTTTCGCAAGCAGGAAGGAACCTCCCTCAACAACCACGGTAACTCTAAGAAAAAAGAAGCAAACGATTAATATAACAAAACATTTTCCTGTTTAACCCAGTGTTTAAATGTGTGCATCTAAATGTAAGGTTAAAACGCAAATAAACAGGTTCCAAATAAACAAACTGTGATGTGAATTGTTTGGTGTTGCTGATCAAATGAAATGAGCCTGTGTGTAGCAAATTAATGAGGTGAGAGTGTGAGTTTGGAGGATATGCCCCTGTGTGGACGTGCAGTGAATTATAATGTGGTTTCCTAAAGAGCACGGTTTGGCCTTGGCGGACGCAGCATTATTATAAAATGTGTCTACGCTTCAGAGTGAAGTTAAAAAACTTTTATCCACAGTGAAATATTTTATAGTCAATGATTTTCACAAGATGAATCTGGATTTGTTCTATCACTGCTCACGTGTGTGGTTTATGTGTAAGTTCGAATGATTAACTGAGTTGTTGTTATTGTTCATACGTTAAATGTGCCCTGTGTCGGATGTCTATTCAGCAATCGACACAATTATCTCAAGTTTTCCAAATTATGATTCCAGTTTAAAAACCAGCGCTTTTATTCTGAAGGACTGCTTACCAGAAGTGTCGTCATAGTTGCGTCACACACGGAAGTGAATGATTCGGAGCAGCTGGCGGCGCGAGCAGAAAAAAGGTCAACAACTTAGTTTCCGTGTGTTTTTGACCAAGTGAGAGGCGCTACACACTAAGCACACACATCAAACACACACTGAACACAACACAGCGTACACCTCTGTCACACAGGGGACACAGAGCGGAGCTAATCGGCTAAAGCTAGGAAGCTAAGCTAACATACAGTGTGTGTGAGTGGGTAAGTTTAGATTGAGTCTCAATACAAGTCAACACAATGTCCTCTGAAGTGTGTCTGTGTGTGTTTGTCTACACAGTTGTGTTATCAAACTGAAGACGTCCATCTGTTCCCTGTGACGTGCGTGCTGACCCTTCCACAGGAAGCTGACCTTTGACCCTTTAGCAGGAAGCTGACCTGTGACCCCCTCGCATCACTGTGGGTCATTCCATCATAAGTCCAGCACTGGTTGTTAAACGTCATATTTCAACGTTGGGTTTCGTCCGTAGCCATGACGACCGACTCGTGCCTCCTCAGCTCCGAGCTGGAGCTGCAGGAGCAGCAGGAGGAGCTGCACCAGGAGGACCTGCACCAGGAGGACCTGTATCAGCGGCTGCTCCTACAGGTGAGCATCAGTTTAACACGAGCCCTGGATCTCAGCCACCACCAGAAGATCCAGGTCCAGAACTGGAGCCGACACACTTCAGTCTCACTTTCAGCAACAAAGCAAATGAGTCCAATCATCAAAACTGCTGTTATTAATATCACTTATCTTTTATAGATAAGTGAGTAATACCCAGAACAATCTAAAGCTCAACTCAGTTTTATCCTGAGGTCAATTTAAGTTTATAATCTGACTTTATTTGACCTCCAGCGGTTCTTGTTTTAGTTGATTCGTTTATTATTCCTAAAGTTTATACTTTTGCCATTTAGCTAATTTTACCGTTTTTTATCTGTTATTTATTTTTGTATCTTGTAATGTTCTGTTTATTTTGTGATCATGGTCTCTGCCTTGATGCATCTGAGTGAAAATAGTTTGGTTTAATGAATGAAAGTTCTAAACGGTTAGGGAGTTTCTTTTCAGCTTTGGTAAAGTGTTTTTTTTTCTTTCTTTCTTTAAACACTTGTATATAATTTAATGTATTTTTTATATAATATATATAAAATGTTTACACAGTTCTTGTCTGTATCTTAACAGACTGTCGATCATTAACTCGTGAAAAGCTCCTTAAATAACCTCATGAGCTGAATTCCTGAGTCACGCAATCTGTAAATGAATGACTTCCTGTACATTTCCAGAGTGAAGTAAATAAACTGCAAAAATTCTTAACCTCTTCAGTTTGATCTAGTTTTATCTTTGGGAGTAACTGAACATGTGTGAAACCTCCTGATGTGTCTGGAGTTAACTAGCGGTTGTGTTTTCAGACGATGGGTCAAATGCAGACTGAAAATCCAGATTCCAAAGTAATCCGACCTCAACCTGGTGAGTGTCTGCACACGTTCTCTCAGACCACACATATGCAACTGCAGGAGAGAGGATAATTGGCTTCACGCTCTCTTTCTCAGGCATGTGTGTGAAAACCGTCTCAGAGCCAGCGAAGCAGAAGGTCTTCGTCAACATCTGTCAGTCAAACTCGGTCCCGCCTCCCCCAGAAATCTCTAGAGAGGACCTGGTGGAGCTCCTCCAATCAGAAGATCCCAGCGGCTACAGAGTTCCCATGAGCCTCGGCGAGCCACACACAGAAGTCGACAACAGTATGTAACTGAAGCCAAGTATAATATTCTATTGGCAGGCACATTCGGTGTGAGTTGTCTTCACTGTGATTGTGCAGTGTTTGAACTTGTAGTTGTTGCTTCATTTGCTTTGGAGCGTGAAGCAGAAAAGACACAGATGTGGCTTGTCAGCTTTAATGCTTCTACAAGGGTAGAGTTTCACTGAGAGGTAGGGCGAAGGGTCATTAGTTCACAATCCACTCTAAGGATTCATCAGTAAATGAGTAAGAGACTGTAGCCTGTGTTGCAGGAACAAAATCTGACATGAGGGTTTAAATGTGTTTTTTAAAACTTAAAAACACACTTGATGTTATGTCTCTGTCTTCTAAAGCTGCTTCTAACATCTTCATTTGATGTCGTCAGCCAGAATCAGCCTTTGTAGAGGACCTAAGAATGTATTGTGTCACTACTTCAGTACGACAGGGTTTTACTACACAACGCCGCTGATCGGACGACACCTCTGACACAGTCCAATCGGAAACCGAAGGGAAATGTTTTGAGATTAAACTTTGCTCAGATACAAAGGGCAGATTGAGTTAATCAGAAGCAAGAGTCGGGCACGTCTCGCCAAGTTCAAAGTAATGACTAAGCAAAACCGAGAAGATAAGATCTGTTTCTCTCTCTCTCTCTCTCAGACTCTCAGGGTTGCACAGCTTACGATGTGGTCATCAACCAGGAGTTCTTCCAGATGTGTCAGGTGTGTGTGTGTGTGACCTTGGTATTTCATTCATATAAAATTGCGTGTTGTCATTTGGCTGGAACTGTGACAAAGTGACATTATGAAATGTATAATGTAAATATGTGTGTGTGTCTTGTAGAAGGATCCTCTGTTCGAGCAGTTTGTCATTCTGGTGTCTTTAGAGGGTCTGGAGAACAAATACAACCTCGAGCTCAGTAGAGGTGAGTTTCATGAAGTGAGACACAGAGGGAGATGAATGTTCCAGGAGGTCCCCGGCCTCTTCAAGTGACAGGCAGCTGCTGACCTTCATGTTCGTCCCTCTGCAGACTGGAAGGTGTTGAAGAACAGGAAGTTTTTGGGATCTGTCGCTGAGCAGAACATTCGCACAAAGAGCCGGCCGGTGATTCAGGAGCTGCAGCCTCAGTACGTGTGAACAGGAAACAGAAAGACAGGGTTCTTCTTGTCTGGTTCTTCTTCTTCTGACTCTAGTCTGGCTGTGTAACGTTTATATTTAATGAATGCATCTGACAGCAACTCTTACTCCTCCTGTGGCTGTGTATAATCTTCTGATGGTGATTATTACATTATAGTAAAATATGACTCTAGTAGTACAAGTACATTACGTCTAAATAAACATTTAAATCTCCCTCATAGCTACATTATGTGTTACACATAGTTTATTAAATGTTTATCCTGCTTATAGATGTGTAAAAAGTTTCCACAGACAAGTTTCCTTCAGTGACAGGTCTGTTGAAAGTCACCCAAGATCTTTGCTTTGATTTTTGTTTCATCCGCTCGTTGTGAAATCTGAAACGATTTGTCAGTTGGTTGTTTCCAATTAGATCTAATCTCTGCTTCTCTTCTCCCAGTGGGAAATCCTCTGCTCCGGCCAAAAGGTAAATGTTTGTTGAACTATGATGTCAAGTCAGAGTTCATTTACTCCCATTGTGCGTCTGTCCGTTCCATTTCCTGCTCTTTCTTGTATCTCATCTGTTGTTGGTGTCGTTCTTCTCTCTGTGTCTCTCACCTCCTTCCTGTCCCTCGTGTCTCATCATTCATCTCTCACCTCTTTCCCCAGACCTGACTTTACTTTGCTTGTGGAGCCTCCTGCTGGTGACCCCGAGTATCTCATCGCCGAAATACAGCTACCGGGGGTGGTGAGATGTGCAGAACGAGACACACACATGCACACACATATACACACATGCCAACAATACTTATAGGAACAATAACACTTGCAGACATATTTCTGGATAATTCAGCTTCAGAGCTCCACGGTTTGGGAGAAATTTACTGATTTTGATTGTTTTAACATACCATATATTTTTATTGCTCATAATGTTTTGTGAAGCTAAGTCTAACTCTCTGTCTCCTGCAGCCCTCGTCTCGCTCTCTGGTTCTGGACGTCGGAGAAGATCGACTGGTGTTGACGGCCCGGCCCTCGCTCTTCCATCTGGACATCTGCCACCCCTTCCTCGTGGACCAGGAGAACAGTGTGGCACAGTACAACAAGAGCACCGAGGTACAAAGACACAAACAGTGACAGCAACACCAGCATGAGCCAACAGACACACACACACACACACACGATGGGCTGTAACACTTGTATGATACAGCACCTGCTTTTCTTTCCCTCAGATTCTGACAGTCACTCTGCCTGTGGTGTCCTCGTGAAACTGGAGAACTTCTGTCAAGTTATTTATTACATTTTTTATGTTAAAAATGATGAAATAAAAGATGTTTTTCTTTTAAAATCGATTTCCTCTGTTTTATTTGATTCATGACTTGAATCCACGTTAACCAGAGAACGGATCTGACTCACAGCAAAGTGTCTGTGGTGAAACTCATGATAACGTAGTTAATTAATTCACTTAGTAACACAAATAGTTTGATCAACGAGGCGATGTTTGTTCACAGCAGATGAAACTGAGAACAGAAAACACAAGATGGAGAACGTGTTGAATCCGTCATGAAGCCTCTGGAACTTGTTCTGTGAACCTGAAATCTCTCCTTTCATGGAAAAAGCAAACGAGTGAAGCCGTCACTTCTCTATTTCTGGATCTGCGCTGCACCCCAATCCATTGTTCTGCCTGATGGGGCGCCGCTCTCACGTTTCCTCCTATTGGCTATTGTGTTGAGAAGTGGGAGTGTCCAGAGGTAATAATGGCATAAATATATTTCCATGTGGACCAATTGGCTGTTTTCCAGCTGGCAGTGACTGGCAGGCCCCCCCTCACACGGTCGTCACTGGTTTCCATACAAGTGAGAACAAATGGAAAGAAGAAAGATAAGTGGAACATTAATAAACAATCATCTTTAATGAGAATCTCCTCATCGCTACTGCTCAGACTCCAGCTGTGTCGTCCATCTTTAAACAAGCAGTCGCTCTTCACCCTTCAGTTTGTCACCCCCCCTCTCCACCTGCCCTGTGGCACCCCCATTTGTTCAGTGAGGTCATCCCTCTGTATTTCGCTAATCCTGCGAGGTGCTCGTCTTTCTGCCTCGGCTTAATCCGCCTGTGGCCCCGAGCCCCGAAAGCACACACACACACACACACACATATACACTCATACACACACATATACACACACACACACACACTCTAACTCGCACGCACACACGCCCTCAAATCTGAACATTTGTACACGCACGGACAGTCACAGTTATTCTTGCATTGTATACTTGGACACTCTGTAATTCTCACAGCATGCCCACACACACAGTCATTCAGATAGCACCCAGACACACACACACACACACACACACACACACACACACACACACACCTCTCTGTATAAAACTCTGTCTCTTCCTGTACCAGTTATTCTCTTTCCAGTGTCTGTCCCTCTGTTTCTTGTGACTGGTGAAACCTCATCTTCGTACAGGTAGGTGTGTCTGTCCGTCATTAATTATTCTTTTGCACTTCGATCGCAGATTATTAAGTTATTTACGTTTTCATGTTTTTCTCGTTGCGTTTACTTTCCCTTGTTATCATGAGAGTCATCAGCCAATCGCATTAAACCCTTTCATGCTAAATTCTTTAAATTCAACTTTTTTATTAAATAAATCTGTGGTTTTAAATGTGCTATAGTAAGCACATGTATAATCATTATTATTATTGTTAATATTAATAAATAAACATCTCTCAGTTAAGATTCAATTATCTGGAGGTAAATGTCATGCTGCTGTTTAATGAGTGGTTACCTTGAATATAATCAAATCAAAACTCTAAATGATTATTGTTTAGAAATTAAATTTTCATACTTTACCCCAAAAAAATCCAAAAGCAACGTCCATAAACATAAAGAACGTTTTCAATGTAAAAGCATCTGTTGCTGAAGGACTGATGGATTAACAGCTGCTCCTGCACGTGATGCTGATTGTGTTACTGTGGTTCATTCACTGTGTGAAGCAACAGATAACTGACAGTGACTGACAGTGACTGACAGTGACTGACAGTGACTGACAGTGACTGACAGTGACTGACAGTGACTGACAGTGACTGACAGTGACTGACGGTGACTGACGGTGACTGACGGTGACTGACAGTGACTGACAGTGACTGACAGATAACTGACAGTGACTGACGGTGACTGACAGTGGCCTAAAGAGAAATCCCCAGAAAGCCACATATGCAGATCTGTATCCAGATGACTAGACAGCACATTCTCTCAGAACGTTGTTTAGCATCTGAAGGTTTTGATTCTGAGCCAGAGCAGAAAACTGTAAAATAAAAAGGGGTCTGTGTGTGTGTGTGTGTGTGTGTGTGTGTGTGTGTGCATGCATACGTATACTGAAATATTTTATTTTCCTTTGTGTCGCAGCCAACTACATTCATAAATTGAAACAGCCTGAGGTCAGAGCTGCTAAGTTTAGCACCCAGAGGAAAGTGGAGGGTGTTAAACAGGGGTCTGCGTATAAAGATAAAACGAATAAGAATAATTTGACCCATAATTCTCTGTGTGAAATGGACAAACGGCCACGTCCTCCTCCTGCGGCTCCTCATCTGTGTTTCTTACAAGTCTCAGCCCAGAGTTTCAGGGCTGCCTCTTCCCCTGTGTTCCAGCTGCAGGAGCTTCACTGCTTCACGTCCAATAATATCACACTGACTTATTTCTGCTTGTGTCGGGCAACATGGATATTTTCATGGATTTCTTCTTTTCACTACGTAACTTAAACCCAGTTGGAGCCGTTGAGCTGAGCTTCAGTGTCTCAGCATCAATATGTTTTATTTTAGTCTTGAATAAAGTTGACATCAGTCATCATGAAGAAATGCCTCAATGTCCATGTACACACACACACACACACACGCACGCACACGCACACACACACACACACACACACACACACTGTCCTTGACTAAAATTAACCCTGCTAAGGCCTCTGCCTGTTGTCTGCTGGAACTTGATTCTTCTGCTAAATCCCCAGCTCCACTCCCCTCCCTATGAAATGTGCTCATTCACCCGTCCATCATTCCTCCTCCTCCTCTTCCTCCTCCTCCTCCTCCTCCTCCTCCTCCTCCTCCTCCTCCTCCTCCTCCTCCTCCTCTCCTCCTCCTCCTCCTCCTCCTCCTCCTCCTCCTCCTCTTCCTCTCGTATTAGACACATCATCACTCGCTCGTTGTGAATCTGTCAGAGAATCTGCTGTGAGCTCATTCAGACGTGTTTGGTCGTAAACCCGCCTCCTCCATGTTAGTGGATTGGACAGGACCAAACTTAGATAAAGTTAATGAGGCTATGAAACTATTATAGTACATGTCAGAGCCTGTACTTTTATCCCTCTAGGTTGAATCAGTACTTCTGCTGGAGTAAAGTCTGTGTGACATCTCTTAGTACCCGAGACAAGCTGAGGACACATTGACTCAGATCTTCTGTCAGTCAACAGTTGAGGTGCTAAGTTCGTGGTAAAATCTGAATATTTCCTCCTGTGATCTCGTGCACAGTGTTTTCAAAGTGAATGATCCCGGGGCTGTCAGAGCTCAGAGGGACAAGCGGTCAGCGAGGACAAAGGTGGACACTAGAAAGAGGACGAAACTCCATCTGCTCGGGTCCTTCAGTGTCAAACCCTCGTCACATTCTCACCTGTTCACACTCCATCCGTCTGCGAGTGTGTGCTGCCAGGAAGGTGTCAGCACCCCCCACCCCCCACCCCCTGTGTGTGTCTGTCTGTGTGCGGCTTTATAACGGGACAATGGAAGCTCAGAGACAATTTATAGTGAAAACCATGTCTCCATGCTTGTGTGTGTTCCTCCGTCTCCAAAGAGATTAATCACAGGAGACTGAGGACACACATGATGTAGTGATGAGGACTCACACAGTATCTAAAAAACCTGATATGGACAAAATGTGTTTAATATTTATATTTAGGGTGATTTGTAATGTAACCATTTCTAATATATCATATTCGGTAAAACAAGGACTTTAAGAAAACGTCCTCAGCCACCAGGAGAAGGAGCAGTGTGTGTCTTCTTCTGCACGAGTTGGATGATAAGTTGCCAAACACCAGCAGGCGTCAGGGATCAGTTGTGTGTCTCAGCATCATCTTGTGGTTCACCACTGGCTGATCGGACCTGATCCAGAACCAGCGGCTGGTCGGGTGCTTCTCTGTGGATTCCTCCTCCGGCCTTGTTCCTCTCCACACCGCCTCCTCCTCTCGTCCACTTCATCAGCAGCCTCCTCAGGGTTCTGTCGGTTCCTATAGAAGACAGGCAGAGAACCAGGTCTTCAGGGACGGTCAGTGGAGGACTCTGTGTCCCTCTTCTTGGACCCATGCTTTCCCTGGACCTGTGTTGGATGTCCTGCAGGCTGAGCTTTGTAGCAGTTAACTGTGGTTCCTGTTGTTTCAGGTACTCTAGCACTGAGGGCTCTGTTCTTCTTTCAGGTGAAAATCCACTTTAACAGCAGAATAAAAAGATTCAAACACTGTCGCTGACTTCAGAGGTTTTTGTTGTTCGAAAGCAGAATCACATTCCAACACAACAACACAACAACACTGCGGCCGACTTCATTGTAAGACCAACACAACCCAGGGGCTCAGATTAGCACATTTGATATTTCAGCGACGTGGTTGATGGAGTGTGTCTGAAACACCTGTGACACTTCGCTGCAGCCGAGAGACTTTAACACGTCGTATAAATGAAGTGTTGTTCATCACTTTGTAAACATCCCATCAATCAAAGACTGAATCTCCGGTTTCTCCTTCACGCGGCTGCTCTGTGATTCATTCAGTGTCTTCTCTCTGTTTTGCAGTGATGTCAGACGTGGAAGAAGAATACGAGTGAGTAGAGAAGCATCATTTATCATTTCAGTGTAGATAACTGTGAACTGAACTGATAACGAGTGTGTGTCTCCTCTGCAGGGAGCAGCCAGACGGTGAGTTGTGTCCACGTCTGTCACACACACCATCATAAACCCTAAAGATTCATACGAGACGTGAGATCGTTTTCAATTCCTCTGCCTCTCGTTTGTCCCCAGAGGCCGAGGAGGAGCTGGAGGAGGAGCAGGAGGAGGAGGTGGAGGTGGAGGAGGACGCAGTAGGTGAGGACGGGGAGACTCCCAGAATGCAAAGCGTGCACACACACACACACAGGACGACTGCTTGTTGTTGTGACAAGGTTACTGGTTCAGATCCCGGTTAATGGACGGATGGATAATGTGTGTTGATCTCAGACTCATAAACCCCACCTCCTCCATGTTAGTGGACGGACATGGAGGAGGTCGCTCTTAGTTCTCCAGTAAGTTTGGTATTAATATTTGATGCCATAAAAAACTGGTGGAACATCTCATTTCTGGAAACTTGGAGGGGGAGGAGACACGTCGTCCATCTCTATTTAAAATGAAGGAGGGGAACAAACAGCTGCTGTGACTTAAGCTATGATAAAGTGGTTTCTCTTCTTCTTCTTCATAACTGTGTGAGTTCAGAACCATTAACTGACCTGTCAACCCTCTTCTTCTCTCCATCGCCTAAAACCACTGGTGCTGCTGATCAGAGGAGTTCCAGGGTAAGCTTATAATATGTGTATATATAATATATGCTAGTTTATATATATATATATATATATATATACATACAGGTCACATGTATTATCTAAGCATTTTGATCTATGATCTCTCCTCTGTCAGAATTGTGAATGTTTTTTCTGCCTGATTTGCCGCCTGTGTAAACAGGTTGTTAATAATATGCACGGAGGAAATGATTCACGTGTGCACTTTGTAATAAAGAACTACATTTCCCTGAGGCCACGTTCGATGGTTCAGTCCAAGTGACCAGTGTGGCTCACGGTGCATGATGGGAAATGATAGTTTTCAAAGCAAGAGTGCAACATGACTTTGATTTAGCTTCTCTAATGTCTGACGCACATGAAACTGACTTCATCCCACATCCTTCTCTCCTTCTCTCCTCACACTGCTCTCTATCTTTAACCTTCCTTCCTTCCTTCCTTCCTTCCTTCCTTCCTTCCTTCCTTCCTTCCTTCCTTCCTCGCCACACATCATTAATAACTTTTATTTCCATCCTGCCGTCGTTCTCTCTTTCTCGGTTTGGCCGCTGCACCAGATCAAGAAGCTCTGGAGGAAGGTGAGAAACACTCTTTGGTTTCCTGAAGAGTAAAAACCCACGATTGTCTCCTCCTGCTCAGCTCCACCCTTCAGTGTTATCTCCACCTTTACTTTATAGATAATAGACTTTGATATGATTGATGAGAGGCTTTGCTGATAACCTACGACAGCTGCTTCACTTGACCTCGCTGCTCGTTGTGTGCTTCTGCTCCTTGAGAGACTTTTTAATCTTTCATGTCTGAGGAGAAACATTTGAAATCAAAAACACGATCTTTTCTTTCTCTCTCATCATCAGAGGAGGAGCGTCCCAAACCCAAGTAGGTTCCTTCAAGCTGTAGCACTTCTTTATTATTAATGCTTCTTTCTCCTATAATCTGATTTGTGATCAGTTGTGGACGCTCAGCCTGTTCTGTGCCTTCCTCCTCCCTGCAGGCCCATGGTGCCTCAGCTCGCCCCCAAGATCCCAGAGGGAGATAGGGTGGATTTTGATGTAAGTTTTGAAGAAGCACTTTAAGCCAAACTTTCTCTTACTTAATAATTAACTTTATTCATACAGAACTTTTCAAAACACAGTTACAAGGTGGTTTGTAAGTTGAAAAATGAAAAAATGAATCCAAGTGATAGGAATCAAAGCTTTTGAGCACAAATACAAAATGTTACGGACGAGAAAAGAGTCAGAACAAGATCAATGAAAACATTATGGAACGATTGAAATAGTCGTTAAGATCAGATCCAATAAATCAACTGTCAACAGGACATCCACAGGAAGCGCATGGAGAAGGATCTGCTGGAGCTGCACACTTTGATCGATGTCCACTTCGAGCAGAGGAAGAAGGACGAGGAGGAGCTGATCGGCCTCAAAGACAGAATAGTAAGATCTTCAGAAACAGCCCGGATACAGAAACGTGATGCAGGAATTGACCCAGGGTGTTTAGTGGATTTATTATAGTGAGGTATTAAAGTGCTGCAGTTAATTCACCAACGGGTCCTTTGCTTTCCTCTCCACCAGGAGAACCGTCGTTCAGAGAGAGCTGAGATCCAGAGGGTTCGAACAGAGAAGGAGAAGGAGCGACAAAACAGGATTGCGGTAACACACACACACATTCATAGACACACACACACACACACACACACACACCCTCCTCATGCTCAAAATCCACAATTCAACACGTGACGTTCCTGCTTGTTTCCATCTGTCAGGAGGAGCGTCACAGAAAGGAGGAAGAGGACGCCCGGAGGAAGGCTGACGATGACGCCAAGAAGAAGAAAGTGCTGTCTGGGATGGGAGCAAACTTCGGAGGCTTCCTGGCCAAGGTCAGACCCCTGCTGCTCTTCCTCTCAGTGATGACGATGATGATGACGATGATGATGATGATGATGATGATGATGACGATGATTGAAGAGACACAGCAGATTGACTGTGTTCCTTCTGCTGCAGGCCGAGACGAGGAAGGGCAAGCGTCTGACGGGTCTAGAGATCAAGAGGAAGACTCTGACTGAGAGACGACAGCCGCTGAGCGTGGACAACCTGAGGGAGGACGCCCTCAAGTGAGTCACAGCAACAACTCAGTTACTAGAGCTTTAATGTTTCAGCTTTTACACAGTGTTTGAACAATAAGACCAAGAAAACCACGAAATATGATCTGGAAAATTGAGTTTTTTACTATAAAAACCACAACAAAGTATTTTTAAAGTTGAAATTGTGAAGATAAAATCGGAAGACTGATACAACATCAAGCAAATACATCTATTTGAAATATAAATAGTCAGTTTATTGAGGTATGAACAGGTATAAATAAATAGTCTTGATACCTTATCTCTTTCTTTACTGATCAACACCAAACCGAGCCCAGCACAGAGTTCCAGGTCAGCTCTGAGCTTCTGTGTTCACGCTGTGGAGACAAATCACCGACACTTTTCCCTGTGTGTTTCCAAGGCAACAGGCCCAGAAGCTGTGGGACTGGATCTACCAGCTGGAGTCGGAGAAGTTTGACTTCATGGAGTACATGAAACACCAGAAATACGAGGTAACAGCAGTCAGGACAATAACTACAACTCGACCCCTGAGCTCATGTAGCTTGAACACTTCTCTTCTCCTCCTGCAGATCATTGTGCTGCTCAACCGGATCCAACATGCTCAGAAGTTGTGAGTAACTTCAACAGGAAATAGGGTTAAAATACAAATCTCCTCTTTCCTGTTGTGTCTTTCTTCACCTCCTTCGTCTTGTGACTTTCTTCCCCTTTCAGTAAAAAGGTCCACGGCAAAGGGAAGGTGGGCGGTCGCTGGAAGTGAAGAGGAGCAGGAGCAGAGGGATGAGCCTGGTCTCCGTGGTCGTCTGGTTCCAGAGCCGCTGCTCAGACGCTCCCTCGACGGGAGGAAGATGCTGAATGGACTTGAATAGATGTGTTGATAATAAAATGATGTGAACTCAGTGTTGACCTGGTTTTGTTATTGTTTCATTTTTATTTGGACGGATAGAAAAACAAGGGAAACTGCATCATGATGGAGTTTCTTAAAATTAATCTTGTCTGTGGATCACAACCCGGGATCCGTTTAACATGATATCTGATGTTTATCATGATATCTGATGTTTATCATGATATCTGATGTTTATCATGATATCTGATGTTTATCATGATATCTGATGTTTATCATGATATCTGATGTTTAACATGATATCTGATGTTTATCATGATATCTGATGTTTAACATGATATCTGATGTGTATTATGATATCTGATGTTTATCATGATCTCATCATTTTCGTCCGCTTATCCGGGGTCGGGTCGCGGGGGGAGCAGCTCAAGCAGGGGGCCCCAGACTTCCCTTTCCCGGGCCACATTGACCAACTCTGACGGGGGGATCCCGAGGCGTTCCCAGGCCAGTGTTGAGATATAATCTCTCCACCTAGTCCTGGGTCTTCCCCGAGGTCTCCTCCCCACTGGACGTGCCTGAAACACCTCCCAAGGAAGGCGCCCAGTGGGCATCCTTACCAGATGCCCGAACCACCTCAGCTGACTCCTTTCTAAGTAAAGGAGCAGCGGCTCTAATCCGAGTTCCTCACGGATGGCTGAGCTTCTCACCCTATCCCTAAGGGAGACGCCAGCCACCCTTCTGAGAAAACTCATCTCGGCCGCTTGTACCCGCGATCTCGTCCTTTCGGTCATCACCCAGCCCTCATGACCATAGGTGAGGATAGGAACGAAGATCGACCGGTAGATCGAGAGCTTTGCCTTGCGGCTCAGCTCTCTTTTCGTTACAACGGTGCGGTAAAGCGAACGCAATACCGCCCCCGCTGCTCCGATTCTCCGGCCAATCTCACGCTCCATAGTACCCTCACTCGCGAACAAGACCCCGAGGTACTTGAACTCCTTCACTTGGGCTAAGGACTCATTTCCTACCCGGAGTAAGCAATCCATCGGTTTCCTGCTAAGAGTCATGGCCTCAGATTTAGCGGTGCTGATCCTCATCCCAGCTGCTTCACACTCGGCCGCCAGCCGATCCAGTGAGCGCTGAAGGTCACAGGCCGATGATCCAATGAGGACCACATCATCTGCAAAAAGCAGTGACGAGTTTATCATGATATCTGATGTTTATCATGATATCTGATGTGTATTATGATATCTGATGTTTATCATATCTGTGGCCAGTGGCTGGGATGTCTCACACAAGACTTGTGAGACTGTTTCCTGTCTGTGGTAATTATGTTTCCTGTATGACACCCAACCTCCTCCCCCCCCGCTTCTCGCTCTAATTCTTGCGTCACATGTTTGGCTCCCAGTGACACAAGGACTAAAGAGGACACACTGTTAATCCAGCCTTTCTCTCACCACACACACACACACACACACACACACATGCACCGACACACTCACACACACACACACACACACACTCTGAACTCAAATGGGTCAGTGAAGGTTACGCTGCCTGTCACTGCTCAGAAACATATTTTCTGTATTCATGATTGGATCAGTGGAACAAACGGCGTCATTAATTACACAGTGAAGGATTAACTATCTTTACAACAATATTTCTGTTCCTCTTATTAAAAAGTTGCATGTGTGTGTGTGTGTGTGTGTGTGTGTGTGTGTTCCTGCTTGTGTGCAAATGAAAATCCATCTTTCATTGTTCAGAAACATTTTATTTTTTCAGCTATTTCCTGGACGGTCACAAAGTGTCACACACACTCACACTCACACTCACACTCACAGTCACACAGTCACACACACACACACACACACACACACATATCAATGTTCCATTTGCTCGTGACAGGATCTCCTCTCATTCAAACACTGACGGAGCCACAAAGAGTAAAAACATGAAACTAGATTCATCACATTTCAAAGGAAAACACACGTTTCGACTGACGACAGGATTCTGAGGGTGAAGGGGGGGGGAGGGGGGGGGCACATGAGGAAGACGATACAGAAGAATATTCACACTTCAGATCTGTGTCAGTTTTTCTATCTGAGAGTCGACGAAGCTCTAGCTCTTCACTCTCTGAGAATCTAAAAAGTTTTACTAAGTTGAGATTGTTCCGTATCTGAGGTGTTGGACAAACTAACACTTTAATGTGTGTTAGTTTGTATAAATCTGATTCATGCATTCAGTCATATATAAAGCACACACACACACACACACTACACATATAGTCATACAAAGAGAACACAACATCAATGTGGGTGTGAAAGATTACAGATCATTTCATAAACTCTCCAGATGTGTGGCTGCAGATGAAATCACACGGCTCCTCTGCAGATGTTGTTGTGTGTTTGTGTGTGTTCAGCGAATCGGGGCCTTCAGAGCAGCAGTCCACCTCCTCCTCCGGCTGCAGCGTGTGCCACTGGGCCACAGGGCGCCTGGGGTTGGCCAGCATCTCCGACCAGTGGCGCAGGCCCACGCCCGAGGCGCCGTAGCCCATCCAGCACTTGCCGATGGCGTCGTTGCTGCCCAGCTTGTCGTAGTCGTACACGGTGATCACCACCTGGAGTTTCTGTGGGTGGAGACGAGAAGACCACACTGGAGTTAGAGCAGGAGAACGTTGAGGAGCTTTGGGAAAGCACTTCCTGTTTCTTTGCCACGAGTCATGTTCCCGTAAAGCCACGACACATCGCTCCACCAGGTTTCGTGGTAAACTGCAGTTTTTGTATAATCTTGCTTTCAAAGAACCGATCGGACAGATGTGAAAACCTAACGTGTGGTTTCAGCTGCGTTGTGAGAGGAGCGATTCAAACCTGGATCTGGGAGAAGGGGATCTCGAAGCTGAAGCTCTCGTTGAAGTAAGGATTCAGAGTGTTCTGCTTCACGGAGGTCTTCTTCTTCTTCAGTCGTTTGCCGTTGAGCTGCAGCACCACCTTGACGAAGGGATCTGAGACAGAGCGACATGAACGTCAGCACAGAGAGAGATCTTCAGTGGAATGATGCCTGATGGGAAAGTGGGCTGCGTTCACCTGACAGGCCTCCCACGTCCATCTTCTTCAGGTTCTTTGCTTCCATGATGTTGACCGTTAGCTTCCCGGCGGTGGGGACGTAACGAAGGGAAATACAGACATCGCCCAGCTTCTCTATCTGTCGGGGAGAAACAGATTCAAAGACGTGCTCTGGTTACGTCAGATGTTTGGAATCTGCTTGAAGGAAAGTCTCTGCATCTACAGAGTTTATATGAATAATCCTGTTCTCTGTATAGACTCTTTAACACCAGATGTTACTGGGTCTGAGCAAATGAAGATGGAACATAAATTAAAGATTTGTCCTTTTAAAAGATCTGATTCAAAAATATGTCAACAACCTCATTGGCCAACCACGAGCAAGCAAAGAGATTATTGTATACATGTGGATGGGGCCTAAATCACAGTCTGAGCGTTCCCCTGGAAAAAAAAAGATAAATAACCTGGAGACTTTCAGGAATCATCAGACATTGACTAACTTTTCCAGGCTTATGGACTAAAACACAACTCAGACCTTTGTCGGTAGATGTTTCTATGAGTTTTTCATTTGAATTGCAGCTTGTGTTGTCAGGATGAAGGAGCTTTGAATCATTACACCGAGCTTCTTCCCGTTCTAACGAGTTCTAACACGTCATCCTTACATTACCTCGTCTGTTTCTGAGATAAACATCATATATTTTAGTGGATGACATAATAAAACACGCATGTACCTCCTCTTTCTCTCCTCCGACCAGATCTTTCCATTCGTGGATGGGCTGTGCCATGTCGATGCTGTTCATGGGGATCTTGATCTCGCCGATGTTGTCATGTTTACCGAAAACGGTCAAAGTCAAACACCTGCAGCACCAGAGTCTGACCCCCCAGCTCGTTGTAGGGAATCTGCAGAGGACGGAAATAACAAACGTTTAAATCTGAAGCTTCTTCAGCCTCAAAGTGAAATAATCATCTGGTGTCCATGCACCTTGAAGGAGAAGGTCTCGTTGAAGACCGGACACAGGTTCTTCCTCTGGACTTTGGTCTCAAACTTCTTCTTCTTGTCGGGCAGCATGTAGACTTTGACGTAAGGGTCTGAGGTCCCCCCCATGTCCATAGCAGGGAGGTCCTGCGCCTGGAGGATGCCCACGATCAACTGGAGGAGGAGGAGGAGGAGGAGGAGGAGGAGGAGGAGGAGGAGGAGGAGGAGGAGGAGGAGGAGGAGAAGAGGAAGAGGAAGAGGAGAAGAGTGGGTGAGAAACTGAAGCATGTCAAAAGTAAGACATGCTTTTAATACGGCGTGGAGCTGTGTGTGCACGTGTACCATGTTATCAGTGAAGTTATAGTCCAGTGAGTACTCCAGTTTACCAAGGGACTCCTTCTCCTCTTCCTCCTTTCCTTCTTCTCCTTCCTGGAAGACACACAGAGGTTCATTGTGATTCTTATAACTTGGAGTCTTGGAGCTTCAGTTGAAGAAGTTAAACGATATGAACCCTCAGGACGTCCTCTGCAGACCCAGCGGTGGAAGCCACTCCCCCTCGACCTTCCTCACCTTCTTCCCATCGCCCTCCTCTCCCTCCTTGTCCTTCTTTCTGCGCCCTCGTCCTCCCTTCCTCTCGCGGACCTTCTTGGGCTTGCTGCCCTTGTTGAAGCACTTCCTGTAGATGCAGAATCCCATGCAGGCGATGAGGGCGAGGACCACGACCACGATGGCTCCCACTGCCCACATGGGCACTGGGCAAAGTGGGGAGGGGAAGGAGAGAGGAGAGTTGATCTACTGAACAGGTTTTATTTTACTACTGAATTAGACTTGTGAGGAGTTTCGGAGAAAGGGACTGTCGCCACGTTGACTGAGAACTTGTCTTGTTTAATCGTTTTAAACAGTTTGATAAGAAAAATCAATCTACAACATGTCGGACATTATTTGGCTTTTAAAATCTCAGAGTTCACAAGGTTTTGTGAGAAGCAGCCTTTTCAGTCTTTGTTTCTTTAACTCAAAGTCCCATTTGGATTTATCTCTTCATTGAAATCTATATTTTACACCTCACAACAAGTTCTGTGGATTTTCTTGCCTCAGAAGACACATGACATCAAAACAGGAACAAGAGAAACGTAGACGAGATGAACTTACTGTTGAGTTTATGATCTGGAGGAGCAGAGAGGGAGGAGATGAGGAGATGATGGAGGACAGAATGAAGACAGGTGAACGTGAGACGACAGGACGATGGTGCGATATGAAACAGAAGATTCAGGATCATTGTGAATCAGCAGCTTGTTCAGTGTGTGTTTGAATTGTCCTCGTGTGTGTCTGTGCGTGTGCGCTCACTTGGCAGGTGTGTGAGCTCATTGAAGAACTTGCTCTTCATGCTTTCAAACTGCTTGTTGGAGTGGTGTGAGGGCGGGGGGGGGCGCCGGCCGCTCCCTCTCCTCCTCCTTCTCGACCGCCCGGCGGAGCCGCGCTCCCGCCACGCTGACCAATCGCATCGCTGCTCTGGCACAACACAGGAAAACAAATATGATCATTCATCTTTATGATTCTTTTTACTTGCATGATTTTAAAAGATGCTTTGAAATGAGCAGATTCCTCTGATCGACTCATTCACGGTATTTTGTCGTGATTAAATCCACAAGTTGAGCAGAGACAGTGAAACTCGACACTTCCTGTTCCTGCTTCTTCTTCACATGCGTCCGTTCATATTTCTGCCAGTTTGACCTTTGACCTGCTGTAATCTGTTTGATCCTCTCTCACACTCCTGCCTCCCACCATTACACCCTCTCCTCACCTTCAAGGCGTTGTCCACACGTGTTTATTATAGAAAACACATCAACACCTCGTCTCTGCCACAGAAACGTTTAAGACTTAGTTTAAGTCTGAACGAGCAGAAACAGAGAAGTTTGGACTCGATGACGTAGAAACTAAACTTTTTTCTGATCGGTTCTCTGGTCGGTTATGTCTTGGCCTTCGCTGATTTAACAAAAAACTAAATTATCATTAATAACCTCAATCAAATCCTCTATTTCTTTAGAGTTGATCTTTACCCCTGTACTTTAACAATCAAAATGTATTTCTACTATTTGTTACGTGGTCGTCATTGACGTTTATCCCTTTTGTTTGTTGCTGTTACACACCAGACCAGCAGGTGTCAGCGTTTCTTCTCATATGATTTTTAGATCTTTATTCAAGGTTCTGATGACGTTGCTCATAATAAACGACTCAGAGCTGATAGAAAACCAGAGTCAACGATGAGAACCAGCGTCTTAGTTCAGGTTCAGTGAAGCAGGATCATTAAAACACATCTGAACTCAGGACACCCCGGTCCCTGAAGCTTCCACTTCAGCACCTGTGCTCTTCCTTCAGAGTCAGTCAAGTCAAAAAGACCTCTGTCCCTCTGTCCCTCGTCCCTCTGTCCCTCTGTCCCTCTGTCCCTCTGTCCCTCTGTCCCTCTGTCCCTCTGTCCCTCTGTCCCTCGTCCCTCTTCCCTCTGTCCCTCTGTCCCTCTGTCCCTCTGTCCCTCTGTCCCTCTGTCCCTCTTCCCTCTGTCCCTCTGTCCCTCGTCCCTCTGTCCTCTGTCCCTCTGTCCCTCGTCTCTCTGTCCCTCGTCCCTCTGTCCCTCGTCCCTCGTCCCTCTGTCCCTCTGTCCCTCTGTCCCTCTGTCCCTCTGTCCCTCGTCCCTCTGTCCCTCTGTCCCTCTGTCCCTCTGTCCCTCTGTCCCTCTGTCCCTCTGTCCTCTGTCCCTCTGTCCCTCGTCCCTCGTCCCTCTGTCCCTCTGTCCCTCTGTCCCTCTGTCCCTCTGTCCCTCGTCCCTCTGTCCCTCTGTCCCTCTGTCCCTCGTCCCTCTGTCCCTCTGTCCCTCTGTCCCTCTGTCCCTCTGTCCCTCTTCCCTCTGTCCCTCTGTCCCTCGTCCCTCTGTCCCTCTGTCCCTCTGTCCCTCTGTCCCTCTGTCCCTCGTCCCTCTGTCCCTCTGTCCCTCTTCCCTCGTCCCTCTGTCCCTCTGTCCCTCTGTCCCTCTTCCCTCTTCCCTCTGTCCCTCTGTCCCTCTGTCCCTCTGTCCCTCGTCCCTCCGTCCTCTGGGATTTACACCCTGGCGCTTCACACCGCCCCACAGCAGACTACCCTCTGTCGCTGCAGGGACGTAACAAGATTAATTGCCAAAGGTAATCCAGAAATCCTCAGCTTAGACAAATTAAAGGACAGTTTGCCTCTCCCCTCCTCCCCCCCCCCTCCCTCCTCCCTCCCTCCTCCTCTCCCTCCTCTCACCACACATTCCCATAATGAGATCTGCTGTAGTTGGCAGGCTGAGTTTCACTGGGAGTTGACCCCTGGATGGAATAAGCAGTGGATTATAGAGGGAGACTCATAAAACAACACAGAGAGCTGGTGCTGATTAAATCTGTCCGACGAGCGGGTCACTCACTGAGTTATTAAATACTGTCATAATGAATAATGATATTAAAATACAGCTGCTGAGGGCGTTGAATGGTAGATTATAGTTTGTTGAGACGTCTTTGACCTGCATCTGAAGTAGAAGTTTGGGCTACAGTAAAAAACATGGCTGCCTTCGTAGAGAGGAGCCACTCCTGATGTAGATATCAGGTATTTAAATATAAAGTATATAAATATAAACTATTTAAGAATAAAGGTTCCATTCTAGGGTAAAGAAAACAACAATTCATACAACTTAGACAAATTTTTGATATTTAGTTTCTGCCAACAGATCCTTTCACCTGAATCTTACACTGGACCTTTAAGTCTGGGTCCCACTGGTTTAGCATTTTACCAGTTGAACAACTATAATCATAATTATTTACTGGTCCATCTTCTCTGGTCCTCACGCAGACAGATTGGAGGTGAACAGCCGGCCACAGGATTTTGTCTAAAAGCTCAAAGCTCTGAACTGAACTCAAGACGTCATCACTCTCTGAATCTCTGCAGGATGCACACACACTAGAGACTGGACTCTCTCAAAGAAATATGATATGAAACATTATTTATCAGTCAAGCAAACAGTGATGATTCGTTGCGTTACTTGTTGTTCGTGACTGTATCACTGAGTTGTTTCACAGATACACAATCTGCAGCTTTGTGAAGAAGGTGCGTTGGATGTAAACACTCAGAATCAAACCTCCACCACGAACCTGTTAAAGGTGAATTCACGTGAGCCCTCCGTGCACACAGACGTGCACTAGCATCCCATAATCCACTTCAACTAATCTTAGCCCCTGTTGGAACCCCCCTAGCCCCCCCCCCACCCCCCCTACACACACAATATGTAAAATAAATGTTTTCTCCAGGAGGAACTCTCAAAGTGAAAAGTTAAAATGAAGAGATACAGAACAACATCGAATATAAAATCCACTAAATGAACATGAACCTGATCAGTGGAACAATTTAAAAATCCTGTTCAATTCAAACGTTTGCTGAGTTCATTTATTTTTGCTTTGTCAGCGGTTTTACCTAATTGAGGCAATTTAAACATGAATTTATCAGCGATAACTAATAAAGAGAAACTTTTATGGTTGTAAATCTAAAATTACTAATATTCCAAACTCTGAAAGACAACACATGACTCACCGTGTTGGATCAGTCGCTTCTTTCTTTGACTTTATGGTTATTGAATAGCATCCAAACCAGTTGAAGACAAATTCACCAACACTGACTGAAGAGATAACTCCCTCTCTCTCTCTCTCTCTCTCTCTCTCTCTCTCTCTCTCCCCTCCCCCCTGTGTTAATCTCTATAATATCCCTCACTGCCAACCACTTAGTGTCCACACACACACACACACACACACACACACACACACAGACACACACACACAGACCCGAGGACAGTCTGTCTTTAAGATTCCACTCATTTAAACACTTTAAATCTTTCAGCATCAAATCTATTTCACTTTCCATCTTGTGAGTGAATGAAATACAAATCATATCTTGATAATAGCGCAATTATTTAACAAACCTGTTTTATCTGCTTCAAAATGACATTATATTTGCACTACTTATCTTTCACTCTCCCTCACAAGTTCACATCTTTGTGTCCTTGGCGTGTAAATAAACAAATGATTGTTTTTATATAAAATATCTCTTATTATACAGAAAATTGATAAATCTTGTATCTCCACCTCCAGCTGTTAAATATCTGGTTGAGATCGAGAAGCTGCAACATTGATTGTGTAAGATTGCATCTGTATTTTGACCTGAATGTCAACCTGCTGTGTCAGTAGCTTCTTTTTAATCAAAGCTTCAAATGAACTTTAATACGACCACGTTAACGGCATTCTAGTTTTATTTTGAAATCATGCTTCAATTTCTCTCAGACCTTTTGTGATTGTTAGTCATATATTTATTTTTATTCATTTGTAACTTTGTTTTGAGAAGTGATTTATAAAGATATTTTAATTACAAAGCTCAGAAACTGTAATTCTGTCGCTACAGGTAAATAAGAGGAAATGTCGCCACCGTGTGGTGAAGGTGTAAACGTGCAAAAACAGACACCAGTCTGAATTGTTGTGCGTCAGATGAGACTCAACAGATTTGTCTTATTTAAGTTCTATAAATAAATTCATTTAAATGCAAGTTGTTGAAGGAAGAAGTTATTTGACTCCTGAACCAATTCACCATTTTAAGCCAAAATAATTAACTTGAGAATCTCATTTTGTGATTGATTCAAAAAATTGACACAAACAAACAAAGTCCAGCTCAAAATGTTTATTCTGATAAACAGAAGTTATGATGTTAAAGCCACACGAGGAAGAGGAGTGATACAGATTCTTCTCCTCACTCCTGGTGTTGTGCGTTTAGCTGGAGCCTCCCAGGGTGTGCTTATCAAACAGGTACTCCGCCATCTTGTTGGTGTTGGCGTCCATGCGGGTGAGGTTGCTGATGTGGTCGCCCAGCTTCTTGATGGCCTCCACCTGCTCGTTCAGGTAGTGGGTCTCCAGGAAGTCACAGAGCTGAGGACAGACAGGAGCACAGTCAGTGGTTTGGAACAGGCGAGAACGTTTCCTACTCGTACGTCATCTGGAAACTCACGTGAGGGTCTCCGTGCTTGGACGCCAGTTTGTGCAGGTCCAGCAGAGCCTGGTTGACGTTCTTCTCCAGCTGCAGAGCCGCCTGCATGGCCTCCAGGCCGCTGCCCCACTCATCACGACCCGGTTTCTGTGGAGGGGAAACAGTGAATTACAGCCGACTGAAGCCAAACAGAGCTTTGTGTACACATGGCACGACACTTAGGTTTAAGAGCGAGTTTTTAAATCCGGTGCTTCAGGTCTCAACGGGTTAAGATGAGTCAGACGAGTCTCCACCCTCCATGTTCTTCTCTGTTTATCTGAACACAACACACTGGGGCTGCACCAGTTCTCTGCCGTGTACTGACCTTGACGTCCTGGAGGAAGATGCGTCCTCCTCTGTTGTTCTGGAAGGACATCAGCTTCTCGGCGTGCTCCCGCTCCTCGCCGATGTTCTCCTTGAAGAAGTGGGCGAAGCCGGGGAGGGCCACGTCGTCACGGGAGAAGTAGAAGGCCTGTGAGGGGGCGGAGCCAGGAGACAAACACAGGTTAGTACCAGACGCCACCGGCTGTGACCGTCAGGCTCGTTGTTACGGAGCCAGACTGATGAGTCATCAGGTTGTTCTCACAGATATTAAACAACCGACAACTCACAGCTTCTACACAACTCTTTGTGTTATAACAGTGTATCAGCGTAAAAGAGATCTGACTGTTTCTTCTGTTACAGCAGCAACGTGTCGTCATGTACAATATACACACACACACACACGTATAAATATTAAGAAAAGACAAAATATTAGAATGTATTGATAGATGGATGTATGGATTTCTGTATATGTGTAGTACTTCTCACTGTGGAGGTGTAAGTGTATAGGTGTATAAATAAATACAAGTATAGATGGTTATAAGCATACCATGGATGTGTATAGAAGTAAAAATATAAATACAAGTATATATGTCTCTTACCATGGATGTGTATATATGGTAGTATAAGTATATATAAGTATACATGTGTCTTACCATGGATGTGTATATATGGTAGTATAGTATAGGTATAAGTATATATAAGTTGTCTAACCATGGATTAGTATATATGGTAGTATAAGTATATATAAGTTGTCTTACCATGGACGTGTATATATGGTAGTATAAGTATATATAAGTATACATGTGTCTCTTACCATGGATGTGTATATATGGTAGTATAGTATAGGTATAAGTATATAGATGTGTCTCTTACCATGGATGTGTATATATGGTAGTATAGTATAGGTATAAGTATATATAAGTTGTCTTACCATGGATGTGTATATATGGTAGTATAGTATAGGTATAAGTATATATAAGTTGTCTTACCATGGATGTGTATATATGGTAGTATAGTATAGGTATAAGTATATATAAGTTGTCTTACCATGGATGTGTTTATATGGTAGTATAGTATAGGTATAAGTATATAGATGTGTCTCTTACCATGGATGTGTATATATGGTAGTATAGGTATAAGTATATAGAAGTTGTCTTACCATGGACGTGTAGGTGTAGGAGGCGAACAGCTCCATGTTCACCATCCTGTTGACGGCGGCCTCGCACTCCGCGTGGTAGTTCTGACGCACTTGAGACTCCATCTTGGCTGGTCAGTGATTTTCTTATCAAAACGGTAGAAAAATAAAGTTCTGCGGCGAGTTGCTCGAGTGGAGTTCAAGTGGAAGCAGGTTCTGGTTCTGAGGAGAGAAGTTAGACACGGAACCGAAGCGGGACGACAGAAGGAGCTCCGTTCAAACACTGTTGAAGCAAGAACCTCTCTGGTTTCTACCCGGACTAAGATGGAGGAGGGACGCTCCCTCTTCTTATACTGCTGGCCACGTGGCTCCTCCCCCCTCACCAGTCACTCCGCCCAGCCGTCACGGGGTCCGGAAGGGTCCATGTGATGTGAAATGACTCGGCACTTTTTCTGCCGAGTCATGCTCAGTCAGCGTCCAATCGATTTTATATCAGACTGCAAACATGACGTCAACATGTTTACAGTCTGTTTACAAGTACGAGCACGAAGATAAACAAGTTACTGCAGATTCTCAAGATCAGAATCATAAACTTCAACATTCTTTATTATGTATAAATGCACAGGGACAGAAAATAACTTGATTCCACAGGATCTATTTGAGAATTTAATAATTATATCAATAATAATAATAATGATAATCTTTCTTTGTGTAGCTAACACCAGCTCCTAAACAAGTTTAACAATTTAATTTGAAGGTCAGAAACAGGAAATAACTTAGAAAAGTAAATGTATAAATGAATGTGTAATAGTTTGAGATTTCATTATTTTATGGTTTTTATTCCATTGGATTTATTTGCTTCTTCTGCTGAGTTTTGAGATTCAGTTCATAGTTTTATTCTCTCTAATCATGTGTTTGAATGACAAGACATCTTCTTGAATCTTGTAAAGAATAGATCAAGACCCTACAACTCATATAAAGTACTATTAAAACATGTACTATTGTATTACTACTTTCGATGTTAACTTCTTGCAAATGGAGAAACGTGACAGAGTTTATAACTTGGTGGATTTTGATGAGTCGACCTCGTGCAGACGTGCTGCAGCTCACAGATTCACCACATGACATCTCAAACCTGCTGATCAGGTGTTTTCAGCCAAGGTAGTTTTTACTGCATCACTCAGCACCGCAGCTCCGGTGAGACACGACTCTCAGGCCCGTCATCCTAGAACACACGGGACGGGATCCTTCTCATTTTATTAGAATAAAGGGAATCAGATTCACACGGAAACATCTCCACTGCAACATGACTGCAGGGGTATAAGTCATATTTCATAAAAACACTGTTCAACAGAGACTGAATTGTGTATATACAGTACATGTGTGTATATATACAGTTCATGTGTATAAACAGTACATGTGTATATACAGTACATGATAGAGACGCGCTCCAGTTGTGAGAGTACACATATATTAATACTTCTATTACAACCCCTGTCCTCATCAGACTGTGATCAACTGAATTGCACAGCAGGTCTTTCTTCACCTGTAATTATTAACACACGTCTATCTTATCATATTCTGTTTAACCTCTCATCTAATAAGGGACAATTACACTTCATCTCATTGGAACTATCAGTAATCAGCTTGTTGACATGAGGAGTAAATGTCCTTGAACCTTTTCGGGACGTTTCATGAGCCGAGGAACCAGAAACTTTTCATCACAACACATTCTCCCCAGAGTGACTCAGCAATTCAGACAACGCCCCAGGTATCTAATCCTCCTGTTTCATGCTGAGTCACCTCACCACAGTCAGGTTACTGAAGCAGCTTCTGGTTCACCTGTGGATTGTGCTGTGTCATTGTTGTGATTCAGCACAATCCACAGACGTCACACTTCCTGTTTTGGTCAGTGCGACCTGACCTGGTGACCATCAGACAGGAAGTGGACTCAGCGCTGGGCTGGTTGGATCCAGTCTGAGACCAGAAACAGAGTGGAAACAGGAACCAGTAAGTGAAACTGGTCCTGACTCATGAGTGTGAGAGTTTGTTTCTGTTCAGTGTCTCTTTCTTTAAAAAGATACAAACTTAGAAAGTTAAACTTTGCAGAAATAGACAGAATGTTCAGCTATTAAAAACCTTTTAGTTAATAAACATAAACCTGTCTGCTGCCACTAAGGTTCAGGTTTACACATACTGGGCAGCTCGGAGGTTTTCATTCACACTGTGGTGAAGTTTGTGTTTAATATCTTTGGATAGATCAGTGCAGTGTAATCCAGAAATGTAGAAATGAACAAAGCTGCTCAGAGATAATATGAAACGTGTGCAGACGCTGAAGGAAAAACGACTTTAGGATCCTTCACATCATCTGGGAACCTTATTGATGGAATATTTAAATCTGGACAACACAACATCTGGAGAGCGACAACATCAGAACCGTTAAAACACGACAAGAGAATGTGAACATCTTTGTCAATATCTTTTAATTATGGCTTTTAGAAAGTGAGACTCTCTGGGAACATTCAAATTTGAAAATCATTATTACTTGATATGGACATTGAAAACAAATAGACTTCGAAGGGAATGTTACACTAAATGTGTTTCCATCGCTGACAGCAGACTTACACAACACAGTGTTAAGATGGTCAGTTCAGTGTATTACAGTATTTGTATTGATTTCACACAGGATCCATCGATCTTTGCTCCTTCATCCACTGAACTGTAAGGCCGAGATTTCAAGGTCAAAACTCTGACCTTGAAGTTATGATGATGAAAGAAACGATGATGGAGGTAGAGACACGAGGGGACATGAGGGGTCATGAGGACATCAGATAGTTGGAGCAAAGCAACAGTCAATTAGTCCAACGAGCTAACGAGCTGTTATCTGTGTTGCTGGTGTCGGGACACATTAAAAACAGAATTGAAATAATCTTTTATTAAGAATTTTCGTTTCTGCTTCTAAATAGAAGAAGTCACGTAGTCGTGTGTGTTTCTGTTTCTATTGCTTCAGTTTGAGGAGGAGGAATAAAAACTGTCTTTACCACAGTGAAGAAACGAGGAATAAGACTCATATCCATTTCTTTATCCCGGGGGTCATTGTTCTTGTAGTATAAAATCTCCTGTCTGTTGCTAAGTGCTTTATAAATTCAACCTGTCAGATTCAACCTGCCTAATAAGATTCAGTGGAGTAATGGAAGCTGCAGTACGTGTGATGTGATCTGAGCTTCAGGGACCTGGTGGGAAACAGCTGAGTCTCTTCAGGGCCTCAGCTGGAGGATTACTTTCTTTTTCAAGTGCTACAGGAAGTTGTAAGAGGCAGATTAACGGCAGCTCAGGAACAACTGTCTGCTCACTTTAGATTTAAAAGGCATCTGATCGTTTTCATAGGTCACAGTAAATATCTGTGGATTTCTTTAACACTTCGTACATCGTCTACATCCTCCTCACGCTGTGGGAATCCACACACTCTTCCACTGCACAGCGTTTCTCCACATTTCTTCAAGCAGTGAAGGATGCGACTGGGTCCAGTCCCTCCCAGCGTCCTCCTCCACCTCCTGGCAGACGAGCTGCAGGGTTTTGAGAGGACTGGTGCAGGTGAACTGGAGGAACTGACAGCCCTGCAGAGGAGGAGAGAAGGAGGACGTGTGGTCGGGCTGGTTCACAATGACTGTGTCTACATGGATCATTCTCAGGTTTCTCTTGGATTCTCCTCTTACCTCAGCACTGCCCCAGTACCAGACGGCCTTGATGACGCTGTGATTGGCCAGAGCCACGGTCAGCTGGTCCCTACTTCCTGAAATGACATTTACCAAACCGGCAGGCAGGTCCGACGCCTGGAGGACCTGTGGAGGAGGACAGTGGAGTTCACAGACAGATAATCAGGTGATCACAGAGACGACCACATCTCTACACTTACCTGAATGAAGGCCAGGGCTGCCAGGGGATACTTCTGACTGGGCACCATGATGACAGCGTTCCCAGTGGCTATGGCTGCCCCGAGGAGTGTCACCAGCGAGAGGAGGGGGTTCTCGTCTGGGAGGACGATGCCCACGACTCCGAGGGCATCAGGGATGGAGAGGGCGGAGCCAGACTGTGGCATGGGCTGCAGAGGAGGGAGGATGTTTGTCAGAGTCTTGAAGCTGATGATTTTCTGATGCAACAACTCATAGCAGTTTTCTCTGATGAATCTTGTGCCTCACCAGAGTTGCTCCTTGGATCTTGTCACAGTACGCTGCCCAATCAGAGAGCCTCGCGATGCTGAGGTCCGCCTCCTTCTCAGCCGCCCCAGCTGACAGAGCGGCGTGGACGCTGATGGACGCAGAGACGTCCCGCCTCTTTGACTCCAGGGCCTTGGCCAGAGAGTAGAGAGACTGAGCGCGGGCAGACGGACTCTTCTTCATCCAGCTGGGGATGTCAACAGAGATATTATCAACAAACTGTCTCTGTCTGGTTATATTTGAGAATAAGCCCACTGAGCAGAAACTGTATATTTAAAGGCCTGTGTGTGTATTTCAGTTCTTCACTCTGCTCATACGCATATATTTTTCTGTGTCTATGACTCAGCAAATTGTTTTTATCAGCTCCTCGAGTCAAGTTGTACTTTGACCGGTGATAAACACACATTCGTACATGTGTCGTAACATCTGCATGAATCAATCTCACTTCTCACCTCTCGTCAGATCAAAGGTTCACATTAAAAATCCGGTTATAGTTTAACTCGGTCAGGGAAAGTTTTAAGATTATTGTTCATGATCAAGACGTCCAGATATAATCAGGTGTGTTTTATCAGCTTCAGCAGCAGCTCTCACCCGGGCTGGACTTTGATCGCAGCCTCCACGGCATTTCTCACATCTTTCCGACCTCCGTCTGGACAGTAGGCCAACACACTGCCACCTCCTGGTGGTTGCACGGCTACACTGCAGCCTGACTCGGATTTGCATGCCTTGCCTCCAACAAACTGCAGGTAGGACTTCGGAGCACTGGGGGGGGGGAGAGACGCATGTCAGCACATCTCCAGTTATGTGTGACTTAAATAAGAAGAAGATGAACTTTATCTGTGTGTTTGTGTGCAGCTGGGGTATCTGTCACCCTGGAGTGAAGAAAGCATCAGAAACTCACCTGGCAGCATCTGAATCATCAGGAATTATCTTTGGAGACGCTGCTGTTCCAAACTTAGTGTAGTCCATAGCAACAGGGGTGGAACGAGGAAGAGGAGAGGAGGAGCAGGGCGGGCGTAGAAACTGGTACAAGCCCTGGCAGAAGGAAGAGAGGTGGTCAACATGCAAACCAAGACTCTTCTGCCCAATGGTTTGACAGACATGCTCTAAACTCCAGATAATCTCCTGGTGGTCTTCTGGTATTTGGCTCAACAGATATTTGTATTGTCTGCGTCTTTCTCAGGGTGAATCCTCCAGAGAATCTCCTGTTGTGTTTCCTTGGGCCTGGCAGGAGAAACTCTGGAGAAAGTTCTGATCTCTCACTCGGACGTTTGCTTTCTCACTTGCAGCCGCTCCGGAGAATGTCAGGAGATTACCCGGAGTTCAGCTTTCAGGTCTAGAAGCAGCTACAGGTGTTTCCTGTCAGAGTGAAATGAATGAAACTCACCTCCTGTCCTCCATCGGTGCAGGTGCCAGAGTCTTTGTGACCGGAGACGGGAAGACAAGGGTCTGACACCGAGTGGGAATTCACCCACACGGAGCCAACTGACAGACTGAGGAGATAAAGGAAGAGGAAAACATCAGTGGACACATTTGAGAACTTCAACAGAGACGTCAGAGATGATTTAACTAAACAGAAGTTTACAAGTGAAGAAGAAGAGAGGACGATTATGTGAGATGTCACTTATAACAAAGAGAAGAAGATCAAAACTAAAGAGCGTGAA
This sequence comes from Pseudopleuronectes americanus, assembly GCA_038501795.1. Taxonomy (NCBI): domain Eukaryota; kingdom Metazoa; phylum Chordata; class Actinopteri; order Pleuronectiformes; family Pleuronectidae; genus Pseudopleuronectes; species Pseudopleuronectes americanus. The sequence continues at coordinate 59,553 of JBAMIH010000069.1, read as the reverse complement.
CGAACCTCTTTGCCGTCTCCAGAGCCAGAGTGAGGTCTTCAGTCCAGATGGAGGCTGCCAGGCCGTGAGGACTGTGGTTCCCTGTGAAAACACGAGGGGGAATATTTCACTGAACAGACAGGAAGGAGACCCCAGAACCCGCTGGAGGGGCCACATGTCCCATCAGGCCTGGGGACGCCTCGGGACCCCACAGGAGCAGTTGGAAAGCTTGTCTAGGAAAAGGGACGTCTGGGACCCCCTACGCAGTAAGAAGGACTGTACAACAAACTTCACTGCCAACATCAGTGTCCACAGATGTCTCCTCACCCAGCGTCACAGCTTCTGTGTTGCTCCTGAAGGTCATGAGAGGGAGCAGCGGTCCAGGAGAAGGGTTGACCACAAAAGGAGAGGAGGGGGCGGCCCCACAGAGAACGGTGGGGGGGTACAGGTCACCTGACGCAGGGACAGCACACGACTGGACCAGCTGGGGAAACAGAGAAAAGTCGTTTACTGGTTTAGCAACATACAGAAAGTCACTGGGCAGCTCATCCTCAACTGGTTCTGACTAACCTTGGCCCCCTGCTGCTGGGCCTCCTGTACTGCAGCCTCCACCAGGACTCTGTCTGCCTCGCTGGGCAGAGCAACACACTTCCTCCCGGCCATACGCAGCCTGAGACGGGCCACAACGCCGTCCAACACACTCTCCTGCACACACAACACCCAGTGGACCTGAGGGGGGAGAGGAGGAGGGTTAGGAGGTGTCTTCAGGGCGGGGTCTAAGGTGATGAAACAAGGATTCTTTTTGAGGTGAACCACCTCCTTCTTCTTTTTGAAGGCTGCCTCTATCACTCCATCCACAGCGCTGTCGATGTCAGCCGACTCAAAGATGATGAAGGGACATGTGGCCCCGACGCCGGGGAAGACAGAGACGGGGACACCCATCCCGGCTGTGGCCTTGCACAGCATCACTCCGTCCTGGACCAGGGACAAATGGTGTGTTGATTTAGGAAAATTGTGATGACACGGTAAAACCATATTTCTCACTCACTCACCTGCTTGTTTCCAGAGTAGGTGACGTAGCTGATGCTCGGATTCTGGGCCACTTTGGCCCCCAGCAGCGTGTCACTTCCTGTTAAAACATTAAGAGCCCCAACAGGAAGTCCTGCAGCTGTAAAGAGCTGCGCCAGCAGCAGCGCCGGGGGGGCGGAGCTCTGACCAGGGACAACGATGACAGCGTTTCCTGGGAGGAGACAGGATTCAGTTATTTAAAAACACCTCGTAAAGCTCGCTGCTACTTTGACTAATTATACATTTATTTAATGGTTTCAACTGTTGCTTGTCTTATTATAAATGTTTTTTCCTGAGAAAGAAGACTGATTCATGTCTTTCTCTTTAAGATATGTTGTGTCTTACCCATGGCCAGGGCTGGCAGGACTCGGAGCATCAGGGAATAGAGAGAACAGTCATCAGAGACAACAACAGCCACCACACCTGGGAGAGAAGGAAGAAGAAACGTTAACCCTACATCGAGCAAAGAGACTAAAGGTGTAAGTTCCTGTCCCCGCACCCAGAGGAGTCCAGCTGCTGAGGAGCGTGTCCCGGAGCTGAGCCCAGCTGCTGTAGTACTGCAGCAGGCGGACCAGGGAGGACGAGGAGCAGGACGCCTCACACAGCTCGCACAGCTCCGACACACACTGGGTGTGCTGCCCGAGGACGCCCACCAGCCTGCGGACCAGATAGAAAAACCAGCTCACGCTTCTCTTACCGCTGCATATTGGATTTCTGTTTGTATGAAGATGATGATATTGTTTTTTTATAACTGCACTGAGTGTGTCCTACCTGAGCAGAACTTTAGCTCTGTTGTAGCACGTCATCCCGCTCCAGGCTCGCTGGCCAGTGACAGCCGAGGAGGCACACTGGGAAACATCGTCCTCAGCCGCACACACCAGGCTGCACACGTCCCCACCTGGAGATCAGAGCGTTACACCATCTGCTCCGTGAAGCTCCAACCAGAGGGAGGCACTTATGGGTTGGAACCGCCCACCGTCTAAAAGCTTTCAGAGAGGTCGGAGCTGCTGTTACCTTTGGAGTCGGTCAGCGAGCGAGTCCCTCGGTCGGCTGGTCGGACGAACTTGCCGTCGATGAACAGACCCAGAGAACGAGAGTGATGCTCCAACCAGGCCTGGTGGAGGAGAAACGACTTCTGTTAACTGTGACCACACAAAACGCACAAATCCAGCGGCTCACTGGAGTCTGTGACGACCTGCCCGTGAGGGAATCAGGATATGATTCAAAATGATTTCTAAAGAGCAAATTAACAAACAAGGACATATCTGCACTGATTGTATTTTATTGAGTTACTGTAACATCACTGTGGCAGCTGTTCTTATTCACACAACACGATATATTCTCAATATATGTTTTGAGCAGATGTCCAAGGTGTGATTTAGAGCTGAAGACCCGATCTGCTCACGTATCATTGGTCGGGAAGACGCCACCTCCGCTGTGACACAGGGCAGCAGGAGTGAGTCAACGATTTACAGACACAAAACCAAAGTGCACATCAGAGTGTGTCTGAAGCTCAGAGCTCATCTTCAGATCCAGACAGGGATCTGAAGTAGATCTGAGGTTTCTGTGTTTCTTCTGCAACAGAAGGTCACTTGTCAAGTTGTTCAACAGGTAACTTAGTGTTTCACTCTTGACGAACTCCAAAGAGAATAAAACTGAATAATAATGGAATGGATATTACATTTTCTTCAATGTAACACAACACTGTCTTTCCCTGATTGTCTGGTTAATGTTCACACACTGAGTTTGTGTGTTTTTTTGTTTCCAAGTCGTGATGACATCATCTTCTCGACGTTAAACAACTGTCACAGGTGAGGAAGGTCATTTATAAACTGTAAATAAAGATCCTGCCTCCTCCATCTTAGATTTTGAGCTTTTTATGTTTGATTGTTATTTTACAACAAAGACACAACAAGCCCATAATTCAGAACAGATAAACTATTTTCTTTTTACAGTGTATAGATTCATATTTGTAATATTCCTTATGCTTACACTGCCTGGGTTGACTCTTGCTGCTGTAATATTGCAAATGTCCCACTTTTATTAACCTATGATAGTTTTATAACTAGTTGTGTGTGACTTTCCTTTGTAATGTCACATTTCCCTTAAAACTTAGAGGTCAAACTTTATTGTCTACATCTGGACTCAACATCTGGCTGCACCTCAGCCCGACCCGTCACATGTCAGCCTTGTGAGTGACAGCTAATGAGACTCACATGGGACAGTGCGGCAGCGGCTACATGCTAACACAACTGAGCAGGAACACACACGTTTCCTCACCGTTAACTACACAACACAGTTTCATACCAGGTGGAAACAGGAAGCTGGAGAGTTTACCTGAGCCGTGGCGCAGCCGGAAGCGGCTGCAGGTCCGTACTCCATGTTCTGGAAGATGCTGAACACTGTGCTGGTGCTGCTGGCAGCCATGCTACTCTGAGATCAGCTGGGAGCGAGTGGGGGGGGAGAGCGAGCTGCAGGGAAGCTAACTCAGCTAGCTGCAGGAGCTAACACACAGAGGGGCGGGGCGACAGAGCTCCCACTCCGACTCAAATGTAAAACTCTGTCAGAGACTGGTGCAGCGCGAGAGGCGTCACTCCTGCAAACTTCCGGTGTTTTTCAATTTTCCCCACACTTAATTTCAAACCGAATAATACTTACAAGATGAGTACAAACAAATAAATGCATATAGCCTATAAACAGAAGCAAGAGCAAAGTAACAAAAAAAGAACATTTGAAATAAATTGTATACATTAATAGTTTGTACAGATTTTTTGTTTTGTGAGAAAGACATTGTTGAATAAAACACGTATTTCTTAAAACATCTGTTAGCACTCAGACTTCTACAGGAGAATATACCATCGTCCTCAGCGTGGAAGCTTGTTGTGGGTCTACACTGGATGTTTACTATATCATGGCTGCTATAAATAATATGTTTCAAGTTGTTTTTGTCATATGCAAGTTAACACAGGGTCAACAGTACAATGAAAAGTGTTGGACAGGAAGAAACTGCTCAGCTCAGCAGTGCAATAGTTCAGTTACTATAACAGCAATGTACAAAGAGCTCACTGTAAAAAAGTCTAAACTAAAACTATACATTCAAAGGTGTGAGTGTGTGTGAATAGTTATTGCACCGTGTGTGTGTGTGTGTGTGTGTGTGTGTGTGTGTGTGTGTGTGTGTGTGTGTGTAATAGAGCAATAACTACAAGATAAAATAAAGGATATAAATGATTGAACAGACTAAGTGCAGAAATAGAAGGAAGCACATCTGGAGTCTGGATCTAAAGCGGATATGGAGTAAATATCTATTCAGAAAACGAGTTATTGTTATGAACAGCTGGTTTGATGTTGATTATGACGATTCACTCACTTTAATATTGTGTAAAAGTGTTTGATTCAGGATTTTGAATATCTGGACCCAAACAGTCACAGCCGAGTGTTCCACCCGGAGGCAATTTGTCTACGCACCTGGAACCACTTCCGGGTTGCGCAGTGCTCACCAGGAAGTGCGAGGGGACAGATGTGTCTCCTGTCTCAGCTCAGTTGTCTCATGTCTGCGGCCTCGTCCTTCTCCCCGTTGACCCGTCCTGAGTCCACTCGCCCGTAGAAGACGGGACCACGAGCCGCCGGAGGACACACACTCCTTTTAACAATGCCCCGCAGAAAGGTAAGGCTGCTGTGAGCTGCAGCTCGGACACACAACAACAACAACAACAGCAACAACAGGACGCCGCGGCTAACGTTAGCTAACGTCCCACTTGTGTGTGGTGACCTGTGGCTGTGCGACACACACACCCAGAGAGTTAATGAGAGGGTGTGTTGATTCTCAGCTGTCATGTTGTGTGTCTGCTACACGCCAAGCTAACGCCTGTTTCCTGCTGAGTGGCAGGTTCGTGTGGTTGTTGTGTACTCGTTGTGTGTCTCCTCGGATCCGCAGAGGTGTTAACAATTGTGCGTGGGGACCCTGGGTTGTGTGTTTGTGACGCTGGTTCCCGCTGAACGTTGGTAACGTGGAGCTAAACGGGAACGAGCGTGAAACGCGGCGTCCCGCACCAAAACAACGCTGTGATTGGTCAGAACGGGGAAAGCGCCGCGGTGATTGGTTCGGCCTTCCCAGTTCCCGCCCCTTCTCGAATGTCATTGGTCCCCTGTGAAGCTGTCAAACACGTTCGTGCTTCGTGTTGTTGTTTATTTCTCATGAAAACTTCACAAATGGTTTCACAGCACAAAACATATGAATTTAGTGAATTTAAAATTACATTATTTGGATTTAAGACGAGGGGAATAGGTAGGAAGAAAAAACAAATAAGATTAAAAACACAATATAACCAAAATGGGTTTATAACCAAATGGAATTATTGAAATACATACAAAATATGATGCATCCTCTAAATGCATCATATTTCCTGGGATGATATCTTGCAGCCCTGTGAGCTGTTATTTCAGTGGATGCACGCGCTCCACATGCAGCATGTTCCCTGAAATGCAAATGACATGTTGGCGGATGCTCCCCCCCCCACACACACACACACACCCCACCCCCACCTCAGCCGGGGTTCGCAGGAGAACGAGAGCCTCAGTTTTCAGCCTTCACGCGCTCCGCGTGCTGCTCGTTGTGATTTTGATTTCATGTATTCATTTGTTCATTTAGTATGTTTGGAAATAAGAATTAATCGATTTAACAGACCAGAGATTAATACATATATTATATGTTATTTATATCTACATTACACGTTGTTTACGAGCTGGGCTCGGGACATTGTCCGGTGCTTGAGCATCGTGATGAGAGGCTGCAGAGGAGAAGTGACGGGATGACGGTCCTCCCTCAGAATGGGAGCTTTGTTGAATTATCCGCTGGTAAAACAAAGAAACCAGTAGAGCCACTCACATTCGGACTGGAGCTCTGTTCACTGACCGAACTGATCTGTGCGCAGTTCTCCTCGCAGAGCTCCGCGTGAACTGACGCTGCGTCTGCTCCTTGTTTCCAGAGAACCGCCGGAAGCAGCTCGGACGGGACCGAGGACTCGGATTTTTCCGCCGACCTCGAACAAGTCGAAGTTTCCGAGAGCGTGCACAGGCGCAGCAGCACGCGCCTGACGCGCGCGTCCCTGCGCCTCAGCCGAAGCTCACAAGGTAAACGTCTGATGGAAGATGATAAATTACAGGAGACACACAAAGTCACATAAACCTAGTGAACCTATTATACAGTAATAACCCATAGAGCAACACGAAAGACTTTACAATACAAATAATAATCACCTTAGTTATAAAGCACAAATGTTACAAATACAGAAGGAAGTACACAAATAATAATGATTATATAATAATAGATATACAAAAATAATATTAACCTAGCCTTACAAGTGATTCAGTTATAAGAAGACAAACTCTAAGTCTGATTTACTTCCTCAGGAAATTAGTTAATAATACGTTTATAAGAATGAAATATTTCCATCTACTGCAGAGAAGGAAACATGGATCAGACCTTTTAACTTTTAGCATCTTAAAACCATTTTATTTTACCTTTAATATAAAACCAGGGTTCACACTATTATCTTGTTTCAAACTTTAGAATGTTAGAGGAACCGTTTTTCCTTGTGGGTATAATCAAACTTTGTTTTATTATATCACAGTTGGGTGTTTTGTGCACTCTTCTGTTTATCATACATATTTTATCTCCACAGAAACCAAATCTGTCTACATGCAGTGTAATTAATTTATTTAATGTGAGTCCTTACTATGAGATATCTTCATCCAGAGACCACCTCCCACTGGCTTTTATATGAGCAGTGATAAAGCATGAATGGGTTGAGACAGCCTGACCCCCCCACCCACCACCCCCACAGACACAGACACACAAACACACCCTGTGTGACCTCGTTCTGCTGAGCCAGAGGGGATTCACTGCAGAGAAAGAAAGGCCGACTCTGTTCCCTCTGCTGCTTGTTGCTGAGAGAAGTGCGAGTCCTAACAGAAGCTCAGCACAGAGCTCCAGACATGTCAGAAGGTCAGTCCTCCTCCCGGTGGTGGGATCAGACTCCTCACAACCACTGAGGCCGCTCGCTGAACAAGTAACTCCTTCTTCTTCTTCTTCTCACCATCTTTGTTTGGAGTTGCTCAGACTACTAATCTAGAATCTGGAAAACATTTAATGCATCTGCTCTAAAAAGGTTTCTGCAGTGCTGCAACCAACAGCTCCTCTCCAATATCATTTCACTGTTTATTGTCATCAACAGTCAGATATTTAGGGAAGATTATTATCCTTGACTATTGTTTACATGGACATTCAAAATGATTGACCTCATTCAGAGTAAGACACTATTTCAAATATGATATCTTGCTAATAGACTATTCCATTGGCTCTCTTGTTATTCATTAAGTTTACAAGGACGAATATGAGTTAGTTTATATAAAGCTGGATACTTTCAGGTCTCATACATTTCCTCTCCTCTCTCCTCTCTCCTCTCTCCTCTCTCCTCTCCTCTCCTCTCCTCTCCTCTCCTCTCCCCTCTCTCCTCTCCTCTCCTCTCCTCTCCTCTCCTCTCCTCTCCTCTCCTCTCCTCTCCTCTCCTCTCCTCTCCTCTCCTCTCCTCTCCTCTCCTCTCCTCTCCTCTCCTCTCCTAGATAACGGCAGCTCAGTGAGGAGCAGTTCTCCTGCAGCGGTGGGATCTGATGAAGGCCTGGACTCGGCACCGGAGCCGGCTGCACGCTCAGCAGTGACGGCGTCCGTCTTCTCCTCCGGGCGCAGGGTCACACGCAGCCAACAGGGGGCGACCAACAACACAGCCAAAAGATACCCGCTGCGCCAGAGTCGTTCGTCTGGGTCCGACACGGAGGCGAATGGTGAGAGGATGAGAAGGAGGAGTAGATGAACAGTGGATGAGAGAGTTGAGTTGGGAAGAAGGAGAGAAGAAGGATGACATTAAGAAGAGTCGTGGGTCCCATCAGGGTGATAATATCATCCGGCCTGTGTGTTATCACAGCTTGTTCCTGATCACAGAGAAAACAAATGTGTCTGAGCACAGATCCAGGACGTGTGTTGTCACTGGAATGAATGAATGAATGAATGAATGAATGATGAATGAATGAATGAATGAATGAATGAATGAATGAATGAATGAATGAATGAATGACCTCACACAGACCAGGGGCTGCTGTTGTCTCACTTCAGCCACTGGAAGGAAAAGCACATTCATCTGTAATTAGATTATGAGCTTATTAAATTTGATCAGTCGTCTTCTTACCAGTGAGTCATCTGGTGAGAAGATAGTTAGTGTGATATCACAATACACATTTAATCATGATTTATAAGAATCATAATTAACCATCATTTTAGTTACGTCTCACAAATCAAATTTATTCTCTCAATACAAGAAGGTAACGGATGTTAAGTTGTGGACAGTAACACATGTGAAATATGAGTGTGGAGTTCATGTGCTCAAATTAAAATTAAAGGCAGAAATGACATGGAGTAAAAATGTATTATATCATTTAGTAATTAATTTGACTAGTAATGGTAAAGATTTAAATGTATTACATATCTGTTTACAGATATAGGGCCCTAAAATAGTCCCAAGTAGAATGTCATATTAAATATTTAAAGAAAATTAATTCATTGGAACATAATAAATCAGCTTTGTTGATGAATAAAGCTTAAAATCTGTAATCCAATTAAATGATATAATGAATTCAATATGTTTCTGTCACAGATAATTAGCACTTTTAACAAACAATGAATCACCACTAGTAAACAAAAACAATAATCATTATCCAAATGGCAGAAATAGATTGTTTTACTTTACAGTGTCTATGTCTGTTAAAGTCTCTCTGGTCCTGATTGGCTCAGCAGATCTAAAGCCGTCCGAGGACCGGGATGAGACCCCCCCCCGCACCCCCACGGGCAACGCCCCGTCCTCGGAGTCGGACATCGAGGTTTCCAGCCCGAGCAACGACCTTGTGTCGTCCAGCAACGATATTGTAGTTTCACAGGAGGAGGACGAGAGATTGGCTAAAGAGCTGTCACTCAAAGAGGCCGCCGCCCATGACCTCTCTCACCGGCCCAAACGCCGGCGCTTCCACGAGAGCTACAACTTCAACATGAAGTGTCCGACGCCCGGGTGCAACTCGCTGGGTGAGGGCCACACCGCTGCCATGGCTTCCTGCTCTCATGCACCTTCTCTGAGCATCCTGTCTTTATTTGTCCCTCCCTCTCTGTCCCTCCACATCAGGTCATCTAACAGGGAGACATGAGAGACACTTCTCCATATCCGGATGTCCTCTCTACCACAATCTGTCTGCGGACGAGTGCAAGGTACACAATCCTCACACGGTATCAGAAGAATCCACTGTGTTGCTTTACAACAGAAACTGGTTCTGTCTGTAATCTTTGAGTTTCTCTTCTGACTCTTTATTTTGTGGTATTTCTTGACAAATATTTCAAACATTGGAGTAAAAGACAAGCTGCGTTTCTTCTTCTAGTGTTTAGTTTCTTGCTCATTGTCAAACTGAGATTCTTTAGTGTTAATATCTCACTGGGACCAAGTGTCCAGTGGAGGAAACTGAAGGAATCCAACAGAATCAAATTGAACTAGTCAAGCTGTGAAGCCTCCAGGAAGGTGTGTGTGTGTGTGGGGTTGCCATGTGTGTGCTGCAGGGCTGCTTGTGAGTGGCTGGTGGTAGACAGTGTTGTTGTTTTGTCAGGGCAAGGCATCGACCCGCGACAAACAGGCTGAGGAGAGGACACTGTCGCACCGTCAGGATGAGAACAGACATTCCACCAGAAACCAGGTAACGCACAACACTAACACAAGTGCATCAGGCAAACGTGACGCACGCTCACACGTAACAACACACAGGTGCACAAACCCTTCCTCCCTTTTCCTGTGGGATTTCACCTGTCGGACTCACTTCATCTTGAGCTGAAGGTGTATTTGTGTGTCTGTGTGCACTGAGGGGAATCCCCCTGTGTTGCTCTTAAAGCAGCAACTCCTCCAGTGAAGGACCGGATGGCTCAGCTGGCCAGATGTTCAAAGGGCACTGTATGAAATGTATATACACAATATACCACAAGAAACGTGGCAAGACACACACCATGCAATCCATAATGCTGCAGCTAAACACATGTTAGACAAATGTAATCCATAAAATCTTAAAGTCAGGAGGAAGGGATCATAGGAACCAGAAAAAGATGAACACACTGCAACATATTGGTCACTGCATCCACAGAAAACACAAACATTATCGCAAAAGTTGTCCATGTTTGTGCGTGTTTCACAAGCGACGGCTCAAATGACCTCAGTGTGTAACTCTGCTCGTCTCATTCTCACTCCCTTAAAAGGTCGAGGGGTCAGATCTGCCTCTTTTGAAAGGTTTGTGTGTTTCCAGGCTCCGACCGAGCGGCAGCTGCGATACAAGGAGAAGGTGACGGAGCTGAGGAGGAAGAGGAACTCCGGCCTCAACAAGGAGCAGAAGGAAAAGTGTATGGTAAGTGGGCGAGGGCTGAACGTGTGTGATACGTGTAACTGAAGCATTTGTCCATATTGTATTTTCTCCTTGTGCCCCAGGAGCACCGTCAGAGCCACGGGGCGAGCCGGGAGCCGCTGCTGGAGAACATCACCAGCGACTACGACCTGGAGCTGTTCAGGAAAGCTCAGGCACGTGCCTCGGACGACCTTGTAAGAGAGAAACTCATCCTCACCCCTCGCTGTTCTCCTTCCTCCTTATTTTTTTGTCCCCTCTTTTCTGCCTTACTCCTCTTCTTCTCTGTTTCAGTCTGCAAACCCTCCTCTGCAGCCAAAGGAGGAGTCTGAGATATTTTTGGTAGTTTGGAGAATCACTTCCTGTTGTTCTGTGCTTTCTTGCTCTGTTAGACTCGTTCAGATGAGAACACTTTGTTATTTTTCAATCCGGCTTCTCGTCGAACCTTCACCTGAGCGTTTGAGCCTCTGAGGTCCAAAAGGCAGACGCTCTCTTTCTAGTACCAGCACTATATTCAGAAACATGAAGGGCCTTCCCAGCTGTCATTGGTTTACCTGCTAAATCACAAAAAGTAATTCACCAATTAGCATGTTAAAAATGTCTCTGTTCTTTAGTCTTTGTTGTAGTGGCATGGTAATAGATAAAGTAGTTAATCTTAAACTTGTCCCTATTCAAACTTAAAACATCTAAAGTCGGGTTTTAGAGATTTTAGAAATCCTTTTACACACACGACATGTGTTTCCTTCACATGAAGCCTTTTTCCTGTTTGTTCCTCATCCTATGATTTCCCAACATCTTTACATTTATTTTGTTGATTTCTCTGTGACTGGTTTCCTCCACTGAGGTTCCTCCTAAGTTTGATATTTGGCTCAACCGATCCTCTTCCCTGCATAATTGAGATTTCTTCCTCTTCCTCTCCCCTCTGTCTGCTCGCCTGCCCTCTCTTCTTGTCCTCTTTATACCTTGTCCCTCCGCCCCCCCCCGTCTCCTCCTCCCTGCTGCCCCTACAGGAGAAGCTCCGTCTGTCCGGTCAGGTGTCGGAAGGCAGCAACATGATAAAGACCATCGTGTTTGGTCGCTACGAGCTGGACACCTGGTACCACTCTCCCTATCCGGAGGAGTACGCCCGCCTGGGGAGGCTCTACATGTGTGAGTTCTGCCTGAAGTATATGAAGAGCCAGACCATTCTACGCAGGCACATGGTGAGGCAGCTCTCTGGAGGCTTCTGCAGACCCGGACCTCTTGTTTCTGGTTCTGCTCAGTTCTCACAGTGTTTGTTTGCTCTGTTTTCCTTCTGTCAAAGGCCAAGTGTGTGTGGAAGCATCCTCCAGGTGACGAGATCTACAGGAAGGGAAACATCTCCGTCTTTGAGGTGGATGGAAAGAAGAACAAGGTAAATGTCCTCCTGACGTCCTCGCGGTCCAGGAACCATTGATCCTCTCAAGAGCAAGTGACACGATTCAGATGAATCCATCGTCTTGTAATCCAGGGAACTTTTACACAAAGACACAAACACACTGACAAGAAAACACAATATTGTGTAGATCATACAGATTGTCCTTCCTCCCAGATTTACTGCCAGAACCTGTGTTTGCTGGCCAAACTCTTCCTGGACCACAAGACCCTGTATTACGACGTTGAACCTTTCCTCTTCTATGTGATGACGGAAGCTGACAACACAGGCTGCCACCTCGTCGGATACTTCTCCAAGGTGCCACATCTTATACGATTGAGTTATTATTATACAGAGAGAACAGAAGAAAGGTCATAAATTACCTCAGCACATGATATTATATTTGATTCTGTGTTTTCACTGTCTGAGTTAAGTCTTTCTTTTTTATAATGCTTGTATCTCCTCTTCCTGTGTAAGTGTCACTAACCTCAGCCTTGAAGAACTCGTCTCAGGTGAATAGTCGTGTTTATGGATTGATTCTCTTTCTGCAGGAGAAGAATTCTTTCCTGAACTATAACGTGTCCTGCATCCTCACCATGCCTCAGTACATGAGGCAGGGCTATGGCAAGATGCTCATAGACTTCAGTGAGTACAGACGCAGTGTGTGAATTCATCTGTAGCGACTCTCACACATTCACTGAACTCTGTTTCCCCCGAGGCGAATTCCTCCTCAGCCGATCAGACCTGTGATTGGTTGTTGCTTCACCTCGAGAGGATGTTTGACAGTGAAACTACTAAAAGCTCTAAAATCTCTTTCACCAGGTTACCTGCTGTCTAAGGTGGAGGAGAAGGTGGGTTCACCCGAGCGTCCTCTGTCCGACCTGGGCCTCATCAGCTACCGCAGCTACTGGAAGGAGGTGCTGCTGCGCTACCTGAACAGTTTCCAGGGCAAGGAGATCTCCATCAAAGGTCAGGAGAGGAGCACACAGCATTACAGAAAGAGGCTGCAGCATTTCAGGAGAGAGGACGTTTGAAATGAAACTAGTAACTAGCCCCAGACGGCACTGTGTAACACTTCCTGTTGTGTGTGGATGGATCAGCACCGAGTCAGTGTTAACGTGATGAGTCGTCCAGAACTAGGTCACTTCAAACCCGTTCAGGGCAGCGAGCTTCGATTCTGCTGTTCCTCCCGATACCTGAGAAAATCCTTGTTGCTTTTATCTAAAGAAAAACGAGATGAAGAGTCTGTCGCCATGTTGGTGGATCTTCTGGGACTGTCAGGAAACACAGTATAATAATAATCAAAAACCCTTTTGTAATATTCGACAGAGAAGTAACTACAGAAACCATCAGTGTGATGAAACTCCAAACAGTTCAGTAGTAACACTGCGTTCCATCTCTTCAGAGCTTTTTATCGTCTTCCTTTCCTTTTGAAAAATGTCCGTCCATCCTTTATGAATATTGACGGATGTTTTCATACAGACTAAAGGAGATGATTTGTCTGAGTGCTTCCAGCAGCAGCCCAAAGGGAAATTCCCCAGTAACTTTGGGATTAGATGATTTGGTGCTGGGCCCCTCTCGTCCCCCACAGGAGGAATTGTTGTAACTTTCTTTTCACAAACTTTTCCTCCACAGCAGCAGCCTGTTACATCCCAGAGTCTGACTGGTTCTACTCCTCTGTTCAGAGATCAGTCAGGAGACGGCGGTGAACCCGGTGGATATCGTCAGCACGTTGCAGTCGCTCCAGATGCTCAAATACTGGAAGGGGAAACATCTGGTTTTAAAGAGACAGGTGAGAGACAAGAAGTCGAACTTCCCTTCATGCTTCTAAACTCACAGGATCAGAACATTTCAACCAAGATGTTGTTCCTCCTCCTCAGGACCTAATCGATGACTGGAAGGCCAAGGAGACCAAACGGGGAAATGGAAAGACCATAGATCCCACAGCCTTAAAATGGACACCTCCTAAAGGGACGTAGAGACGCTTCACACTCCAAACACCTTGAAACACACACCCAGTCCCATCCTGGCATGCTCACACACCCTGAGACCAAACCCTCACACTCACTCTTGTACAAACAGATTTCCGCAGCTTCAGTCGTCAGCTTTTTACTCTGAGTTCAAGCCGTCACTGTCGTGACTCGGGAAACTGACTTCAGTGCAACAATCGTTTTAAATACGACTAGAAAAAGAAAGTGAAGCACAACTTGTTGGATGTTTCAAACATTTAAAGATCTGGTTCTGCAAAACCAAGCTTAGAATTAAATTCTTATCTGCACAACAATGGTCACTAAAAGTGAAACAAGCAAAAGCACTGAAAGTTAAAGTCTAACATTAGATTCATGCTTTTCATTTACCCCCCCCCCGCTCGCTTCTTCACCACTGTCCTTCAGCCGAGTTTGAACACTTTCACCTTTTGATGGAGTCTGGCAAATTCTGGTAGCAGCCGTTGAGGTGCTAGCTTCACAGAGGCGTCTCAGACGTGAAAGAGGAATGTTAAACAAATACAGACGTGGACAATGACACGAGCAGATGAACTCTCGGTTTGTGTTTCTTTTGCATTGAGAGGCGGGGGGGGCGGAGACGGCAACACAATCAATTAAAGTCACATTATACAAAGGAGCACGTCAAATAAATATATTCTGTTATTTATAAATTTATTATTTTAAGTTATCTCCCAAATTGTAATTTAATTAAACCACTCCTACGTTTTATTTATGAGATAGGATTATATACGTCATGATGAACTCAGATTATTGTCCAGCGATGTAGTTGTGTGTTATCTGCTGCACCTCATTTGTCATCCGATGAGTGAAAGTAATTGTGCGTCGTTAACGCACCTCCTTCCAGACACCAGCCACTGCTAATCCGATCTCCGACAGCCGGAGTCTGTGCTGCATCGTCCTGACACAGACCAGCTGGAGGTGATTCCACTGAACCAGGGTTCAAACCTCCATTCATCGTCCAGGTCTCCAGAGAAAACAGAGTTCAATGATATTAACAATATCGTTTTTATTCTCAATGTAAAACTGCAAAAGAAGTTTATAAGAGACAGAATAAGATCAAATCAAAATGTCCCCCAGAGAAAAAACAGCGGCTGTTTGAATTCAGAGCAAAAGAATTCCACTTCTCTCTCGTGCATCAAACTCACAGTGTCCCCGTATGGAAGCGAGCTCCGTAGGAAGCTGTAGCTGCCACTGGCCATGTTTGTTCCGTGTGCTGTCACCGGGGCGGGTGTCACCACGGGTTCGATTCCCCTCGTGCGTGCGCTCAGCGAAGAGGAAGCTCAGCGGTCGCTGGGTTTTCTGTGACCTTCGTTTCGACCTCGTTCAAGTTCTCAAACATATTTGACACTTTTTCTACCTCTAAGGTTTTACCACTGTATGAAAGCTCCAACGGCCCATTGTTACCTTCTTCTTTTTTTTATTGTGTGTTAATGTGAAATAAGATTTAGCTGTGGTTGCCCAGCAAGGTTTTTCTTTGATTAGATTTGTAAAAAAAATATGCTATTTATATTCTTAAAGGACATTAACTGCGTAGAACGTCCAGTAACAGACCGGGTCTGGTGGAGGGCGTCGCCTCTGTAGCGCTGGCTTTTATTGTGAAAAGAAATATTTATTTAAAGATTCTATGTAGATTTGAATGTATTTTAAAGAACTTACTGGATTTCATCACCTTCAAATACGACAACAGTCATTTTCCCTTTCAGAGCCTCCTCTGTTATCTGAGGTGACGTTTGATCAGTCAAAACTTCTACACACTGTCACTGTCTGTTAACACACACGCTGCTGCAGGAGTCAACACAACAACACAACAACACACCCTGTCTGAGCCAGGGAGCACGTTCTGCAGCTGGAGCTGCTTCGAGGACTCGTTTACATTCTGGGAAATGTTTATTTCCCCCGAATGTCAAACTGTTCCTTGAAGTGTCTGACAGCAGTGGGCTGTGAAATCCAAGGTGTGTGTCCAACGACGTCAGATTGAATCAGCTTCTTTCCCATAATGCTTTGTACCTTCTGGATCTTCCGTGTCACAAACATGGAGGAATCGTTTTCTTTCACAAACTACAGACTGATTTGTTTTTTGTTCTGATGCCTCCAAAGTGCTGAGGATGTTTTTCTCTGTGTCTTATTTTCTCGTTTAAATTTGTCTGTGTTCAACCTGTTTATCTCTTTCTTGTATCTTGTGATTCATGTTCCTGTTTTCTTAAAATCTAAATATCAACAGTTTCAAACGTGATCCTTTTAAGCAGCTGTTCTCAATAAACTCCTGAAACGTGCCACTGAGCTAAAGTTTGTTTACAGGAAAGTGCACTTCATTTTTAAAGGGTTTCAAAGTAAAAGTCTGTCCTTAAAAAACAACTTCCTGATGATAATGTTCCATATGTGTCTGTGGCAATTTTTGTTTTTGCTGAGTTAACGTTGAGTTCTGCTTTCGGTGCCTCGTAGTCCATCGATCAGAGAGAGAAAATGTTCTCACATGAAATGGACCTGAAAAGGTTCCCAGTTAAAACACGTGTCGGTTTCTAAACGTGTCCTTTGAGGAAACCCGTCTTTCTTGATTGTGTCTCTCGTGTGTTTCTCATCCTGTTGTCTCGTTGTCGTCCTCGGTGCCGGTGGCAGCTATAGAGACACCTTCAGATCGTTTCACTGATTATTCATTCTCTGGCTCCCAGTTACTAACTAGAATCCCTCCATCACCTTCCGTAGGCCAGCGCGCTGTCGTAGATCCGCTTCCTGTTCGAGTGACACACACAAAGCAGCGACACACAAATGTAGGGTGGCATCGATGTGTAGCTCAGTTGTGGTTTCTGTATTTGCTTCTACCCGTCGACTTCCTCTTCAATAAACACAAATGGTGACCTTCGATGTGTTGTTTGTGTTGTTCTGACAGTAAAAAGAATCGTTGAACATCTGAACGTTCAGTGTTGATAAAGCAGCTGATGTGAACCACAGAGCACAACAAACTTCATATTTGATTTGAGTGTAACACTCTTTTTAATTTATAATTCACACCGTTAACTACACAGCTCAATAAGTCACACAACAATATAATCTGTACCATAACTACAGTTCCATGGGATAATAAATATGAGTATTTAAGCTGCTGAGGTTCAGAACCTGATGGATTCAAAGTGATTTATTAACTGTACAATATAATAATAAGCTAAGATTATTCCATCAGATAAACTATGAAGAGCTTGAAAGTCAAGAAAGTACAGAAGGAACTAAATAAAGTGATGTGAAGCTTTATTACCTTTAATTGAACTTTAATATTGATTCTTTTAAAAGGTGGTTTCACATCAGCAGGGATTTAATTCAGAATAAAGAAACACTCAGTTGATGTCATCAGCTTTAATGAATTTGGAATGAAACAAGCCAACGCCCTGAGACGACCCAGGGCGCACACATACATAGTTTTAAATATGATTGATAATATTGATTATAATGGAGGTGGATGGGTGCTGGTCCAGGGGGGGGGTCTTCCCGCAGCTTTGAATTGATTTGAGTCCATTGCAGCAGATGTTGAGAACATCTGTCCTGAGTGTGTGATACTCGACAGTCGGTCCTGTTGCTCAGCAACGTACGACAGTATCGGACGCTGTAGTTGGATCAGAGGTGTGATTATGATTAAGATGATTTTATTTTTTCAACCTCTAATAAGATTCAGATTTCCACTCCTCTTCCACGTCTGGAAAACAGAGACAGACGGGACAAGATTCAAGATATGAGATTATTTACTGCTTTAAAATAATAGATTCCCTGCTTTTTAGACATTGAATGAAACCTGACAATATGTCTTAAATAAACATGAATAATTGAAGTCAAATCAATTATTTAAATTAGATTAAGAGATGCAAACAGTTAAGTTTAGTTAAAAAGTAAAACGGAGGCTTGATTACAAATAAAAATACAATCAAATCAAATTCAAATCCAGTTTTCATCACCTTCTGCACCTAAACTCCTTCGTCCCATGAGTCCAACAAACATCTCCCCTTTGTTTCCTGCAGACACACAAACAGAAACCACTCGAACACATGATTTCACCACCGGATTCATTCTAACAGAAACAGCACAGAGGAGGTTCTAATGGTTTAAACCCACTCACGCTTCCTCCCCAGTCTCACAGGTTGAGATGCACCTGAAATACAAACAGGAGATGAGTAGGAAATATTCAAACGAAAAGAAAAAGAAAAAGAAAATCACAAAATACAATCATTCAACTGTAAAAATACAAAGTTTAATTGTTTGTCCACCTGAGCTTCTTCCCATCAGGCCGTGGAACTGCTGCGATTTGGAACGCTTGAGAAGGTCTGCGAGCCGAATGCTCATCCCCCTCTCTACTGGGTAGCCCTGCATATACACACACACACACACACACGTAATGAGCACAGGGATGAACAGTATATATTTTATTTTTTAAACTGTTAACTCGTCCATTTTCTCTATTAATCTGCCAACTGATCGCTTCTTCTCATCTTAATAAATGTGTTAATGTTTTGTAACCTTCAGCCACTTCTTCATCACTTTCCTATTGTTTGGATCAGGATTTTCATTTGGTTATTTTGAGTGTTGCAGATGTGTAACACAGGATATGACACAGCTCTCAATCATAATTATTATTATTCAATACATATATATGAACATTTATACAGCAATGCAACTCTCAGGCAGCAAACCAGGACTGTTCTACATACCTAAACCCAAACATGCATAAAAGACTGAATACCGAGTGCACATAGGGATGTGTGTGTCTGTGTGTGTGTGTGTGTGTGTGTGTGTGAAACGCATCCCTTCTCCTGTCTCAGTATGTTTATCAAACACATGTTGTGCTGTGTTCGATCTGTCGCTTCACATATCTCAGGTCCAACAGCTCATATAACTCATCATGGACGACATGTTTCCTTTAATAAACTCATTATAACAGATCATAGCCCGTTTTCTGCTTCTGGCAAAAGAAAGAGGAGATTATTTACCACAATCTTCTACAAGAGCAAACAAATCAACAGCTAAAGTTCGATTTTCTACGATTCGTGATTTAATTTGGTTTGGGTACAGTGAGTCGAACACGAGTAGTTCCTTCCCTCGGCCACTAGGCGGTGCAGGCTGTGTGGAGCTCTCCGTGGTGCTGAAGTGTAAAACAAACAGGAGACGAAACAGAAAACTAAAACACTTCTCTCTCTGAACACTGATATTACAGGACGTCGTTTGAGAGGATCGTTACAAGAGCAATGTTAAATGTAGTATTTATAAAATATATATATATATATATATAACTGCTACTTAGTTCCACAGGTGTGTTTTACAGGCTCAGTCGGAATCTGGATTATTGCAACAGCCATAGAAGTTTATTTTCTCAGTTTCCTTTATAAAAACAATACATGCAAATCCCAAAAGAATCCATAAATCCTTAACTGTAAACATTTTTGGAGGATCTTTAGTTTTTCACCTTCCAGTTGTCCACGGTCCACATCTCCCCGTCTTCCTCTTGGCTGGGGAGCGGCGTCCCCAGTGTCCCGAGGACCTGCACCAACACCACCACCAGCAGCACGGCCACAAACTTCAGAGCTTCCATCGTCGTCCCAAGGTTCTCGGAGTCAAAGTGGCAGCAGATGGTAAAGAGAAGCCTCCTGAGTCGGACGCATACAGGAGCCAAAGAACTTCAGGACCAGAACAACGTGTGTTCTCTCCTGCACTGGCTTGTGCGTTTGCTCCTGAGCGAAAGTCCCTGTTGCCTCTTTTTAAACCAGCCGCTGCTCGCTCCTCCCTCCAGCCTCCAGTGTTAACATCCTGCAGCTCAGATCCTTGGTGTGACTCAGACGTGATGTGCGTAGACACTGAGTAAACTCTGTCTTATCTAAAGCCAACTGAGCTCAAACTGTGAACGATGGCTGTGTTGATTAGTTTCTCTCTGTTGCAACTCATCCAGCAGCAGAATATGAAATGAGTGAACAGAGTGGAGCTGACAACACTGTGTGTTTTACCAGGTCGGTGAACAACAAGGAAGAAAAAGGCCACAGGCGACGACAGGACCTGTTTTATTTCCACTGTCACATCAACAGCTCCAGCTCCTCAGTCCAAGCAGAACCAGGTTGTGTGCTGTGTCGTCTTTATGGCTCGTGTCACCTTCTCCAGGTGCGATTCGATCTCCAGCTCTGTTTGTGTTTGTGAATGTCTCGGTGGGGGGGGGGCGTGCACGGCGGCGTGATGAATTTATGCTTTAAACGTCCACAGCCTTCAACAAGAATCCAATTATCTACCTCTCTCTGTACGCCACACAGAACAATCATAATGATCCATCTTACAGAGCATAATGAACTGGGAGCACGGTGATGCACTGGTTTGCACTTTGGCCACACAGCAAGAAGGTTGGAATGTTCTCTTTGTACTCCAGCTTCCTGAAACATGCAGGTTGGGTTTAGGATAATCTGAGACGTTAAATTGACCTTAGTTGTGACAGTGAGTCGTTGTTTGTCTCTGTTCGTTGAACCTGTGATTGACTGGCGGCCTGAGCAGCGCCCCGCCTCCTGCCCAATGTCTGCTGGGATTGGCTCCAGCTCATTTCAGAGGCCGGTTGCTTCACAGCAGCTTGACTAAACTAACCCATTTCAGAGAATCTTCTAAATATGGCTGACAAATGCATCCTTCCATCCCCAAGAAACAAAGACTCCAACGGGGAGTGATGAGACGTCCACTTGAGTTTAACACTTCTCTGAAGAGACAAGAAGAACCTTTATTGATCCTCCGTAGAGGAAACTCACAGAAGTGCTCTTAAATACACTTAAAGGTCAAATAGACTCAGTTCTATCTCACAGCTTCGGAGCCGGCAAACATTTGTCTGTGACGTCAAATTAACATCGTCCGGTGGATTTTGGCAACAAAAGATCGAGTTAATCTCAGTCCAGAAAACTGGTGAGTTTTAAATATTGCTCACCTTCACATGCTATTGACGTTGTAACAACACGAAGCAGGTTGAAGATCACCGAAGTTCACATTTAAAGAATTAGAAGTAAAAGTACTTGCAAAGTTTAACCTGTGTAACGAGAGGCTTTGGAAAAATTTTGCTGAGCAGAAAGTGCAGATATGTGAAGTGTTAAAGTGAAAAGTACCCAAAGGTAAATCTACTTAAGTAAAGTACAGAAACATGAAGCATTTAGTACAATATCAAAGTAAATGTACTTAGTTACATCCAAATCTCTCACTCAACCATTCATCGGTTTATTCATCCATTCATCCATTCATTCACAGGGGATGGGGCTGATGCTAACATGCTAGCATGCTAACATGATGGACACAGTAAAGCTTCAAGCTGCTTGTCAGGTCACGTGAGCTCGACCTCATACACATACTTCACTTCTTCACGATAGCATGAGCACAAAGTTCTGTGAAAGATGATGACCTCCTCGTCTCAATAGGTCCTGATTGTCAAAGGAGGCTGATTACAGCTTCCTCAGAAGAGCTGCTATTAAAACAATGAGAGAAACTCCAGCCGCTGGCGTCAGAGTGAAGGAACCACAGAATAAAGGTGAGTGATTGAAGGTCACCAGGCAGGTGAGGACCAATCAAACGCTTTGATCAGACCGCACCTATTGTGTAATTTGTCATTAAAATGTCTATATTGATAACGTATAGTTATAATTCACCTATCATGGATACTTCACCTGCATTTGAAACTCACATGTTTGATGAAGTAGAAACTCCAGTGACGTGTGCAGTACAAAGAACAACCTCCCTTTGAGACTGTGGCTTTTTTCTGGGTCTTTCTACAACACGAAGATAAGATGAGTAGCGTTAAGGTTCCCGGTTTGAATCCTGGTCTGGCCCAGGTCTCTCTGTGTGGAGTTTGCATGTTTTCTCCAGCTTCCACCCAAAGTCCAAAACCCCAAATAGCACGAAACTTATTGGAGCCAGTGTTGCTGTGACTTACCGTTGGCCCAGATCTGGCCACCAGGAGCGAGGCGGTGACAGTTTGGACCAAAACGATGTTGCTATGAGGGCACCAGCCACTCGTGTGCATCACATGTCGTGTTGAGCTGGTGTCTGTGGTGCACACCACGCTCAGTTTCACATGCACGGATATTGTTTCAGGGTTATTGAACTGGCAAAATGACACGAAGAGATGTCAGGAATATGAATGTCACTGGCGTCTCAGTTAAAAGGAGCAGACGGACTCTTGATGTACGAAGTCACCATCAGTAGCCAGTTAGCTTAGCATAACGACTGCAGATGGAGAAGCACTGACCATGGAGGTGAAAAGAAAATCCTCAAAGTTAAAGACCTAAATGTGTCGTTAGAAGTTTCCTTATAATGAGATATCTTTCCTCCCGTCAGACGCCTGAACACCGGAGACCTCCGACCTCGTCACGCCGCTGGACGGCCGCACGCTTCACAGAACAAACCCCCGACTCATTACCTCAGTTATGTTTACCCGCTCCACCGTGATGATCCAGTGACTCACATAATTGTCGAAGGGAACAGTCTCATGAAAAATGACGTCAAGGAGTTTTGGAACAAGGTTTATTACTAAGGAGATGTGGACTAAAGGCGTCTGCACCAGGGCTACAGGATCTGATTTGAACCTGGAACCTTCTAGCTGTGCCATTCTTTTTAGAAAGGGCAGCTCCAGTAACTGCCATCCAGGGCAACTCCATCACTTATCACCAAGCCCTGTTAAGGTTCCAACACAGACTCGTCTTCTGCTTTAGTTTCCTCCTCAGACTCCTGTGATCCGCGGTGAAGCTTCAATCTGAGCTCAAACCCGGTTAAACACTCTGGGAGCTTTTTTTTTGGCGAACAAAACAATCGTTCTGGTTGTCGTCTCTTTCTCCGGGGGGAAGCAAAGACAACGCACAAGGTGGGAAGAGCAGACACAAATTTCTCTAATCCATTTAAGGCTAATTGCTTATTAGTCTGTCTCCATTGTCCTGAGGACGGTGCTGCTTGGACGGAGCAGAAGAGCCCATGAACTCATCATCATAGGGGTGATGATGTTAAATCACACTAATAACATGCACGGCAACAAGCAAGGGAGACGCAGGTCATCATTGTCTTTCAGATCTCAGGAGTAACTGCTCCACATGAGGAGCAATGAAATGTGCTTTTTTTTATATTGAGCTGAATTACAGAACTTTTTGTTTAAAAAGTTGTTAACTTGGGTCTGAGGATTGTGTTGATGTTGTGAAGCAGCCTGCGTGCACTGCTTCACCTCAGTCTGCTCCATAAAGTCAGCGTGAGTGAGGTCGAGCAGAAGTAAATAACAAAAGTGTTTTCGGCGTTTCACCAGAAGCTCGACCACAGCGGCCTCATTCCTGGAGATTCATTAAAAAGTTCAGACTGAGATAAGAAGAACAGAAGCAAGAAAAACATCTAGTGCTCCCTGAAGAGAGCATGAAACTTTACACATACGTTCATGGATGCAAACACAATGTGTGTCGATGATGTGTGTGCATGTACCTGTCTCAGCCCACAGGTACTCACTCCTGTTTATTTGCTCCATATGTTGTCTGGGTTGAGATACTGTTCAGCAGCTCTGCTCCAGGATTATAAATACAGGCAGTGAACATGACTGGATTCTTTCCCCACTTTATAATTGGATCCCTCAATCATTTGCTGCAGGGATCGTGTGTGTTTGAATGCATGTGAGGGCATTTCGTTGTGTGTGTTTGTGTCATGAATTAGTGTTAGAGTACTGATGCACGTGCCTGTATGTGTAGAATCTACATCCATGTGTTACTGGACTGGAACAGGAGAAATCCCACTGAGACTCATAGTTTCCCTGGAATCGAGTCAAAGGCACATTGAGTTTGTGTCAGAGAGGAAGATGCATTCTGCTAATTTCTCCCTCTCATCAGGGCCTGGGATCACTTCCACCAAACAAATGCCGGCGTGTGTTTTTTCTAACGGCACTCATTACTGCTCAGAGTGTTGTTTCCACACAAGAGGAGACGAATGGTGGAGAGAAAATGAAGAATTAATTATGCACATTTGTTTTTCACCTTCACAAAGCTTCACTTGGTGCAATCGTGCCAGAAAACATCTCCACAGATATGAAACAATCAGTCTGAGTTTTTAAAGATATTTGTTGATGCCACTTTAATTCTGTTTAAATAAAACACACAGACACACAACCAAACACACACGTCCTGCAGCACATTCTGTATAGCTCATGCTAACTGATTCCTTGACTTTAACACAATGACTCTCAGGTGAAAGACTGTTTGGTGAACATCGGCTCTACTGTCACTGTAATTAATATTAATGAATTTATGAATCCAGTCCACCTTGGTGGGATTGATGGTGTTTACCAGTTCAAACTCACAGAGGCTCAGTGTTATTCATCTGAGTGTTACAATGTACATGGAGGTGGATTTAAAACACACACAGCTCTATCAACAGTGAAGAGAGGAAGACTGGGGAGAGAGAGAGAGAGGGATGAAGAGGTGATGAAGATATGAATACGCACACACACACCTGTGTATTAAAGTAGTAAATCAAAAATATGTCAAATATTATTGTTAATTTAATGGATTTTAAGAATCTGTGTATATATGTTTACCTCCATTAAAACATTGAAGCTCGAGAAATTGGGCAGCACCTTTCACATCTCAGGTCTACTGCGCCATCTAGTGGAGATGAGCATGCAGGTCATCCTTTAACTGTACTACAGTGGCACTAAGAGCGATCAACATTTGTTCATCCTACCTGGTTTATCTGCACAGAACATTTCATTCATTCAGTTACTGGGATACTAGAAGCACAACTAACACCAGAGCTGATTAATGATATTACACAAACCTGACATGTAATTTACATCCATGTAAAACATTCATTTTCACAATATTTACCTTTTCCATATATATGATTGACATCACTCACATGAAAACACGACATCAACTCTGACTGAAATACAACATATAAGTATATATATATATTATATCTGTGACCTGTGTACCATCAGCACCTGTAATGTAATACCTACAACATGAAAACACATCAGCCTATATGAAACGACATGAATCAATGTAATAGCCCTGTGTTGTGTGTGTTTGTGTGTGTGTGTGTGTCGGTGCAGCACACGTGTGTACATAGCATGAGCAGGACCCACACGTGTGCATCACAGTAAAGCTTGATGGTGGGTGTGACCGACGCTTGGTGACATCATCATAATGTAAAGTGCGGCTATCACAACAATTACAAAGATAAGAACACAGGAAATAAAATGCACATCCAGATGAACGTGAAGCTGTGATTGGCTGCTGCTTGCCATCACATATTTAAACTTGATTTTGATTGGCTGGTGCCTCCGTGGGCCCATGAGAAGTTTAGCAATGCAACAGACCCACAATGCAGTTCGGCTTAACCTGGTTCCAAATATGTGACTACAGCTAATAACCTAAAAGTGTTTTGTACAGAAACAGGTATATTTTTAAAGAACTATATCTAAAATACACACATACTCAAACCTTTCCCTACTTAAAACGAACATTTTTACTCTTATAACACAACGTCAGACTATATGTTTATACAAGTGGTGATTTTTTAGCCCGTGTTTTAAGGCTGGCAAAGCTACTGGACAGGAAGCGCAGACATATCTGATAATTTAATACATAACCAATGTGCTGTTTATTGGCAGCAGTAAATCAGACCGTGTGACACCGCGACTCAATCACTGCAACACTGAAATGTAATACAGGCAATATTAACATCATTTGTTATATCTGGATTTGACAAGTCATAAAGTCTTCTGTGCTCTGAAGGCACAATCCACAGCCGAGGTGTAAATAACAAGGTACAGCCCCGTCTACTGTTCCACCACAGCTCAGAATACAAAGAGCTAAACCTGCGTTTAAGTTAATCAGGTCAGGTTCAGCTCTATTTCTAATAATGATAATAACAATAATAAGCTATAATTGTAAATCACTTTTCTTAACAAATTGACAAAGTGCTTCACGAGAGGCTAAAAGAACACGTCTTCTACATGTGAGGCTCTGCTTTTTCATCCTAAGGGCTTTGTTTATTTTAAGTTTTGCATCTCCGTCTAGTATAAGAAACATCATCTAGGGGGCGCTGTTGGAGATTAATGGTGTAGGACGTGTCTCTCTATGCTCCTGAGCCGAATTGTTCTGTATGGTCAGACTCCAGAAGAGTCCTCTGAGGACATCTACTCGGCCAAAAATTAGTCTGAAAGAGTGGCCAACACCCCCTCCGGATTCACCCCCGTCATCGAGTGCGATGGCCATGGACACAACGGGAACACTGACAACCGACTCAACAACTCCAGATATTTATAAGGAATGTTTGCAAGCAGCGTTTGACACATTGCTAACAGACCAGGTTACTGAACTTCTTGTCAAGTCTACGAGGACTTACTTTGACCAAGGAGCTAAAGTCAGTAAATGATTAGCCCTTAAGCCACTATTGGTCTTATTCTTAAAAAAACAAGGACCCTCTTGATTGTGCATCATATTGTTCAAACAGCCTGATAAATGTTGAATATAAAATCTTAGCCAAACTTCTTGCAATGTGTCTGGAAACAGTCCCTCCATCAACTCTTTCTCCTGATCAAACAGGATTTAATAAACATAGACACATAAACTTCAACCTCCGTAGATTATTTAATGTCATATATAATCCCTCTGTCAAAAACACGTCTGAGGCCATTATATCCCTAGATACGGAGAAAACGTTTGACAGGGTGGAGTGGAAGTGAGACTTCTGTACTCAAGCTTCTGTTAGGACCGACATGTCTCATCAGGTTATTTTCCTCTGCAGCGGTCAACCAGCAAGGCTGCCCTTTAAGTACCTTGTTGTTCGCCCTCACTATAGAAACCCTTACAATCGCCTTCACTCTAACCCCCTTGTTAAAGGTATACTCAGATATGGAGAGGATCACAAATTGTCTTTATATGCAGATGATTTATTGATATATATATCTGACCTCTCGGTTCCAACCCTGCTCTTGCCACTATCACATCCTTTGGTCACCATCAGGATACAAACTGAATCTCAGCAAAAGTGAAATGATGCCTCTCCATGTGGCTGCAGTGGCTCCCCTTTACTTGACTCACCATTTAAGATTTCTCATAGTAGTTCCATTTATCTGGGTGAACGTGGTACAAATCGATTCAAGAGACTCTTCGGGACCTACTTTACCTCTCTATTAACCCATACTGAGGACGATTTTGAGCACAGGGTTCTTTGCTGCATCTCTCCTTAGTCGCAAGAATTAAAATGACTATTCTCCTGAAGTTGTGATACCTCTTTTAATGTCTACCAATCCTTCTTCTCAACACATTCTTCAAACAGATAGGCAGCCTAATTATATATTTTATATGGATTAAAAGACTCCTAGGATACAAAAAACAACTTTTGCAGAGGCCCAAATCAGATGGGAGACTAGCGCTACCAGATTCCAGGTTCTTTTAGTTGGCCTCGAATCTCAGGATCATTCAGCACTGGTTGCAGGGCATAGTGATCCCTAACCCCGAATTTGGCTAGAGATGGAGGCCGCCTCATCTTTAACACGGAGTCTTTCCCTTGAAGCAAAAGTAGTTCAGTCAAGGTCAAGGATCATTTTGTGTTAATTACCTTTGTTTCAGATCGGGGAAAACAAAGGGTGAGATGGGTGTCATCAGTAGGGTTGCCAACCGTTCCTTGAAAAACGGAATAGTGAGAGATTTAAGAAATGGTCAGTGAAATGCCAATGGAAAATGAATAAAAGGGCGCTTTATATGAAAATTTACGGTAAACTTGTTCCCAGGCAATGTCCTGCTCTGGGATCAATGAGCTGACAGCATATTCACACAAGTACGATGATGCAGAATACGCTCATCCCATTGGTCGAGGAGGTTGTGTTGCTCGCGCAGAAGATAGTGGAAGATAAGTAAGTATAAGGAGAAGATAGTGGAAGACAACAGGGCAGCGTGGGTGACAGTGAGACAGACGGCGACACTGCTTTACAGGGCGGTACAGCTTCCAGCAGCAATATGACTCATACTCCTCCGAGAAAAAAGCAGAAAAGGATGCAAAAATACTGGGTGGAATGGTAAAAACAAACCTCTGGGTGGAAAATGTGCTCAAAAAATATCTATAAATGTGTTAATGTCACTCAAAAATCTAATTCAATTCTGGGTCAAATCGTTTCTCTCACAAAAAAAAGGGGCTAAAAAAATTCCCCACGCCAGGAAGGGTGAAGGCAATCGGGTCGGCCGGCCCTGCCATTGAGGTGTCCCTTATTTTTTCTTTATTTTTTTCCAAAGACAGCAACCGTTGTGATAGCAGTGTGTTAGCTGTGTGTGTTAGCAGGGTTATGTGTGTGTTAGCAAGATTAGCTCTGTGTTAGCAGTGTTAGCTGTGTGTTAGCAGGGTTACCTTTGTGTTAGCAAGATTAGCTCTGTGTTAGCAGTGGTAGGTGTGTGATAGCAGGGTTTGCTGTGTGTTAGCAGGGTTAGCAGGGTAAGCTAAGTGTTAACTGGATAAGCATTGTGTTAGCTGTGTGTTGGCAGTTTGTGAACAGTCTGTTAGCTGTGGGTAAGCATTGTATATGCAGTGTGATAGCAAGGTTAGCTGTGTATTAGCTGTGTTAGAAGGGTAAGCTAAGTGTTAACTGGATAAGCATTGTGTTAGCTGTGTGTTGGCAGTTTGTGAACAGTCTGTTAGCTGTGTATTAGCTGTGGGTTAGCAGGGCGTTAGTTGTGTGTTAGCATTGTGTTAGCTGTGTGTTGGCAGTGTGTTAGCAGAGTGTTAGCAGTATGTTAGCAGAGTGTTAACAGTGTGTTAGCAGAGTGTTAGCAGAGTGTTAGCTCTGTTAGCAGAGTGTTAGCTGTGTGTTAGCAGAGTGTTAGCTGTGTTAGCTGAGTGTTAGCAGAGTGTTAGCTGAGTGTTAGCTCTGTTAGCAGAGTGTTAGCTGTGTGTTAGCAGAGTGTTAGCTGTGTTAGCAGAGTGTTAACAGTGTGTTAGCAGAGTGTTAGCAGAGTGTTAGCTCTGTTAGCAGAGTGTTAGCTGTGTGTTAGCAGAGTGTTAGCTGTGTTAGCTGTGTTAGCAGAGTGTTAGCTGAGTGTTAGCAGAGTGTTAGCTGCTCCTACAGTCAAATCTCATGATATCTTAGTTCAGTGCAGGTCTGAAGCAGCTGAATTCAGTTTGTTAATATGGTCGTTGCAGAACCACCAGTGATCATCACAGCTACCTTGTATTTCTGCTGTTGTTGCGTGTTTCTATATGTTTACAAAGTGGTTGTGGAGTGTCCTGATGAGAGTGTTGTGCTCAGACGGTGAGACGGTGTGAGACAGTGTGTCTGCACGAGGCTACGCACAGCGTGTCTGTACCTGGCGGACATCAGGTTGTACAGCAGAGGGTTGATGGCAGCACTGAGACGGGAGAGGATTGAGGCGACCAGGAAAAAAAATTATCCAGGGGCCAATGTGTGTGGTATTGTGCGTACTGTAAGTGTGTGTGTTATTGTGTGTACTGTCAGTGGGCGTCACAACATATGTGTCTCTGCCTGCTGTCTGTGTTGTGAGATTGAGTGTGTCCTTCTGTGACTTTATCGTTGTGTTTTGCTTGTTATGTGTAGTATTGTGTATCGCAGAGTGTGTGTGTGTTTCAGTTTGATGACCCAGATTGTGTGTGCTTTCTCCAGGTCTGACGTCTTGTGCTACAACATGATATGAGCCCATATCATCAGAACCTGCGTCCAGGTCAGTGGGGGTTTCAGGCTGTGAGTCTGCCAAGTGTGCGTCTGCTTCGCTGTGTGTGTCGATCTCGTTGTTTGTGTTTTCACAGAGAGCATCATCTTTGTCTGTGTGAGCTTGTGTATTCAGGTCCCAGTCTGAGAGGCTAACAGGTTCGGTAACAGAGGCCATGTTGCCTGTGCTTTCAAGAGGAGTGTTCATGTCCGAGTGTGTGTTTGTGTCGGTGTTAGTTCCCCGACTTTCAGCTGCATTTCTCTGAGAACCATAGGACATGGTCAGAGCGACGATGTAGGGTAACCAGCACAGGACGAAGGCCAAGAAGATCACTCCTGATGGACGTGAGGAGAAGGACACAGGAAGTGGACATTAGAATCATCAATATCTGCAGGTAATAGAATACATTTCTCACACTGTTAAACAAGAGAGCTGTGTCTCAGTTCAGGGGCTGCAACCTTCAGAGGACACGATCTACTCAACCCACCTCCTTCCTGGGTCAGGTAGACTGTGAAGGCTGAAACTAAATGAGACCGTCTGGTCCACAGAGGAAAAGTTTGTCCTGTCCTCAAGCTGGACACGACAGAAAGCTTAATGCCGATTGTTTTTAACATGTGAGCCGGTAGTTGAGTTGATACGGTTCGTCCCCAAAGTGCAATGAGTCCTGGGACATGTTGGACCTGGAAGGATTCACTCATCAGAGCTTTCTCTGGTATGAAGGAAGCATCTGGAGGAGCCTTTCTACTCGTGTCAATGTGATGCAGCCCACTAAATTTGACCCACAGCAGGAAATAAAGATGGACGACATGACTGCTCCTCAAAAGTGAAGCCAAATCATCTTGATTGCCCCCTGGTGGCTGGCTGCAGGTCCTACACCTTGCCTGCCTCCTTGATGGTAACAGACGGGACATGGACCAAACTAAAAATTCAAAATACACATCAAGTATTTTCTTAACGATGATTTCTGTCATTTTATGTCGTTCTTATAAAACTAGGGAGTTATTTAATTTTTAGTTTTTGATTTTCTATTGGATGAAACAGCTCCGACTCTGGCTCCAGATGTGCAAGCCGAGATGAAGACAAAGTATTAAATCTGCTCCTTAGCCTTTGTCAGTTGCGTTTAGTAAAAGCTGAATTCAGAACCTGAGGGTGTGTGTGTTGGATTGTGTTTCTCACCCAGCATCTTGACTGCGTGTTGGTTACTCTTGTCTTTACTGCTGCTTTGTGGACGGAGCCTCAGAGTCCGTCCAATCAGGATGAAGACCAGTCCCAGGATGCACAGGGGTACCAGGACATACAGGTAATAGAGAATTATCATGGCCAACACAAGGCCAGAGGAGACTGAGGATCTTGATAATCTGCACACTTTGATTTCATCCTCTTCCATCATGACCAAAAAATGGTGCTGCACTGACAGCCGCTCCCAGCCAGAGGCAGCCAATCAGAGCCCAGGTTCTGCGACGTGTCACCAGCTTCTTTGAGGTGATTGGCCAGCAGACAACCAAGTACCTCTCCAGGGAGAGAAAGGTGATGTGGAGCATGGTGCAGAAGGTGCAGCACTCAGTGAGGAACATGCTCAGCTTACAGGGGAAGACTCCTGAGTTCCATCCTGTCCCGACCTGGAAGAGGCACAATCCGTTTAGTGCACATGGTGGTATGTAGTATCTTGTCAAATCACAGTGAACTGACACTAAAAGGTGTATAAGTATGTAAGTATTTTTGGATATATGTGAGGGCACCTTCAATAGATCCAGAGCCAGTAGCAGGAGGATCATCAGGTCACTAACAGCCATGCTGCTCAGGTAGAGGTAGGCGGAGCTTCTCATGTGTGGGCGAAGCCAAACCACCAGAAGAGTCAGTGTGTTTCCAAGAAAGCCGAAGAGCATCAGTGAAATGAAACTCACTGTCACACACACTAGAAAACAAAAATATTGATTATTGATTTTCATTAGAATCACAAATTTACACATGTTCAGTCCACAATGTAAAATGGTAAAAAACATTCAAAGTTATAATTTTTTCTCATGATGACTGGCACAAGAAGAGGTTTTTTTCATTTTTTTCCTAAAACTACTATGAAAGACTCGTATACAAATTTAAGAAACAACATGGAGTCAGGTAGAAATATCCTCTAAATGTTTTCTTCATAGCTCAGCAACATTTTCAGCCCCACTGATCATATTAATATAAGACGGGAGGAATATTTTACTGTTATTTATAACTTTAACTTCCTTAGAAAATGTATTTGGATCATTCTGCTGAAGCTTTCTTGCCAAGTTCTGCAGATTTAATTTGAATAAAACCACAGCACTTTTATATTCATTTTTCCAGATTGTTTTTTAAAAGTTTTTAAAGTTTCAGTTAAAAAAACAGAGGTAATTCATCATGTTCACTGGAAACAGACTGGAGCAACTCGGCAGTTTAATATGTGGTGTGATATTAAATCTATTCAAATGCTTGTGTGCATGTGTTTAAATAACAATATATAACGTTTTAATTGGTGATATTTAAAGGTGCTGGGAGGAGGATCTGTTTATTGATTATTGACAGAATCAGGCTAAGAGGATAAATCTGTCTTTATGCTAAGCTAAGCAGCTGCTTTGTATTTACTGTAAAATCATCTCAACTCCCAGTTTTTCGTTGCAATAATTTAATAAATTGTTTAACTAGTAATAAGAGGAAATTGTTAAATTGTCTGTCTGTCAGATAAAGATTGAGGTTTTTTTTAAATATTTTATAACTAATATTAATAATAACCATCCACAGTAATAATAACCATCCACAGTATCATCATTGTTTTGTACCCACCAATCAAGATCCATGCAGATATTGATGCCCCCGTCTGGCAGTCTTGGTTGGAGCAGTTTCCTGGCGTGCTACAGTTATTAACTCCACAGCTCACGTTTCCCTCCTCCATCAGATCCATGATGCTCAGGTGGGGGCAGGACGGAGGAACCTGCAGGGGAGAGGGTGTGTGTGTCCCAGGTTCCACAGAACTGAAGCTCACTGATGGCTTTCCTATGACGCTCGATCACAGCCAACACTGAGAGGAATGGTCAAGTGCTGTCTGATCAGAAGATGATGTGTTGTACAACTCGACTTGAATCAATTAGGCTGAAACATGAGAAAGCCAATTCCCACTTGTATCATTATCCAGCCCAAAGAATATGTCTAAGTAGGCACTCTTCCAGTAAGGACTTCCATGGAAAGAAAACACACACACACACACACACAAACACACACACACACATACATACATGATGTGAAGAAGAGAGAGCACTCCACATTCACTTAGAGTTAGGACTTCTCGGATAGGTGACATGCAAGTGCTTACCTCTGCACTGGCAACAAAACTGTTTATTTAGGTTTATAAATTCTGATACAGATTTAGTAATAAACGGACTCTCTTGCAAAGGGCCAAGCCAAGGGTGGAACAAGAGAATAAGACGGGAAGCTGCAGCTGCTTCAAGCCTGGGAGAGGCCGGATGAGATAAAGGCCTGAGGGCATCTGTACTGATAGAGCTAAGCACGTCAAATTGCTCATATACTGAATACCACTTGGGCTCGAAGGTCTAGTTCAGTGAGCAGCAGTGGAGTTGGCATAATACTCGTGAGGCAACTTACGATTAGGAACATGGAGTAACTTCTAAACTAGCTACCAGTGAGACTATACAAAGATAATCCATGTGTGAAGGTTAAGATTGTCACTCAGAAAATGTTACATCGCTATTGTAAAGAAAACTTGCAGGAATGAACAAAGGAGACAGGAATGACTCTGTGTCGGTGGAAGAGAGCTGAAAATAGCTGTGTGAGTTAGCTGACTGTTTGTGTTTGCCTGTGTGTCTGTGTGTGCCTGTGTTCGTGAGAGAGTGTGACGCCTGAGGAGTGAGATAAAAAAAAATAGGGACTAGACTTTTCAGAGGTTTAAAGTTTCAACCAAGAGTTCATAATAATACAATTTAAAATAAGTATAAACTGAACTAAAAAATAAGATAAAAAATGTGTTACAGAAATCACAGTCAAAATTGCCATAGTGTATCTCCTTTTTATGTGATTTTGAAGAAATTGTGTTGAAGTTCAGTGAGGTTACGCTGTGGGTCATTGCGTGTCAGTGACTAGGCCGTGGTTCATTGGTGATATGGAGAGATGTGCAGTCGTTGCTGTCTAAAACTAGAATGAGAGAAAGAAAAGGTTTTAGGGGCGTGGCATATCCCCCTTTCTTCTTGCTCCTTCAAGTTTCTGTGAGCCTCAAATCAAATCAAATCAAAGTTTATTGTCACATGCACCAATGACAGCGTCATCAGAGCAGTGACATTCTTATGACAGGGCAGGCAACTTCTACGCTGTACGACTTAATATAAAAAAAAAGATATACTATGTAACAACATATAACATAACATCGTAAACATATAACACAGTCAAGTGAATATTAAATTAAGTAATATGAATATATGTATAACATATAACATAGTCAAATTAAAGTCAAAGTTAAATGAAGCAGCAGTTTACAGGGTGAAGGAGTGGGGAATATTAAATAAAATAATATGAATATATGTATAACATATAGCATGCATGAGATTCGTTTTCAGCTGCCTGTGGAGCTGCAATTACACTTAGGTGTGATACAATCGGTTGATACAAATTATAAACCACAAATATAATTCTGAAAGATTTTTTTATATCAATGATCTAGGAAAATAAGACATACTTTAGTCCTTGCTTGGTATCATCCTGTGTTGTTTGATTGTTCAACTCTGTTGCTTCAACCGTGTTTCACGACTAAGGAAAAAATTGATAGAAATTGTATTTAATCTAATAAAAAAACCAACATAAAATCATATTTCAATACATTTATCAGTGCATAGTGAAATCACATTATCCCACAGTAAACTGAGTTAGTAAATTAAATAAAGAGTTGCTCAAATTAAAACTAAAGCTATGATCCAAAACTGTAGGCTTAAGGCCGATATCTACATCATTTCCGAACGACATCATTTCCGGAATCTCACATTTCCGGAACTCACACTTCCTGTTTCATTCCCTATATCACAATAAACCCAAACACAACTACGATTCTACGATTCTACGATTAATGTGACAAGTATGTTAAGCCAGCGGAGTTGTCCGGCTTCAGTGGCTGGTTAGAGCACTAACGGCAGGTGTGTACGGTCACATACGGTTAAAAACGGCCTGTCATAACGGCACTAGCATGCTAACCACAATGCTAACTGTGGTGGTAACAGCGCAAAAACCCGCTGTCACGACTTTAATTCCACGGCTGTCATGACACTGTTTCTCAAACACCGTCAGGTTAGAAGAAAACACTTGGTAGTAGTTAGTATCGGGAGTCCCTGCTGAATGTGTGTGGAGGCTGGATGGGAAGCTAGCTGCCTCCTTGTAGCTTGAAGCTATGGAATTAGCGACGCAGTTTCGGAAACAAGACCGGGGAACCGCTGCGCTAAGAAACAATAACATGTCTGAACTTTATTTCAGCTAAAACTTTCCTTTCTACGCGTGTTTAGAGTCAACTACGATTCTCTAAACTCGTCTTTGAACAAAAACAACTTTACGCCACCTACTGTTCTGGCGGTGAATTGTTTTCAGCACCCACAGTCTTCGGAGAACCATAAATGAAAAAGAGTCCGTCGTATCCGTCCGTCCGTAACGGAGTCGGAGTAGCATATTTCCGCCTTAAGTCTCAAGAGTCCAGCATCAATAGGCTACACCAATAATCGTCCTAAACACAGAATATCCATCAAAGAAAAGCAACATAGAAAAAAGGAAAATGAAAGAAGCAAACTAAATGGTTAGACCCACCTTAGCCAAAGCAGGGTGCATGTGATGTGAGCGTGTGTGAGGATATTAGGGATGAGCTATTACACCATTATCTGTTTCAGTTTCTGTTCAACCAACTCAATTATCCATATCCGCACTCGGAAGTGGACAGGGCTTACACCGGACGTTTTTATTTTTAGGGGTAGGGGTTAAAGTTCATTTCATCTGAGTATTCGGCTTAACACTAGAGGATATGGAACTTGGAATAAAAGACAATAAACCAAAGGACTTCCCCAAAACTCCAACCAATCATCACTGGACTTGCCTTAAACTAACCAATAAGAGGCTAGGTAAGGCCCAGCCCACCCGGGTAGATTGCGTGAATGTCTGAATGTTACTGTGACAGAAAATCTGTAAATACCTGCTGCTAGCTCAGCTAGCACGGTTAAATGTGTGTGCGCTGGTTCCTAGCAGGGTTAGCTGTGTGTTAGCTGCAGTGTTGTGCATGAACGAACGCAAATGAACGCGTTCATTGAACACGTTCACTTTTATGAGAACGATGAACTGAATGCAACTCAATGACAAATAATGAATTTGAACGGTGAACACGTTCATATTTCAGCGTCCTCACGTAAAGACGACAGGAAACTTCTCTCTTTATGTGTAACTTTATTAAAGTCCAGCGAACACGACACACTTCTTTTTTGTAACTCCGACACTCCTGTCATCCACCACTGTATTCTTCACTCCCCTTCCTCATTCACCCTCGATACGCCAACTCATCAGCCAATGATAGCCTGCCATTCCATTAAACCCTACAGCCATTGGCCTATAACTGTCACGCAGTGTCTCAGCTCACTGGTTATCTTGGCTCGCTGTCTGGCAGGTAACCAGCCGTCAGGACCGCTCCGTGAAGGAGGAGGAGGAGATGTTTCTTTACTTGGAACGCATCCACTTTATTTCTCGGATATACAGGAGGGGCAACACTCACCTCTAGGTGCTCCGTCACTTCTCGTTATACACACACTTTTAGCGTCTTTTCCCACAATACCCAGGTGCACTACGTCACACACTAAAAACTTTCCTTAAAGGGGCAGGCCATACCTGCAACACAACAGCTCTCGGTCTCATATACAGATGGCAAGAGAAAGCAGAGATGCTGACTCAGCAACTACATCCGATGCACCTTATTATTATCTGAGGGATTTGTACACACTGTCTGATAAAGATTCCGACAGTAAAGGCAAGGGGTGATGGATAAGGTTTTCTTTAACAAGTTAATTCTTTCATTCTCACTTTCCACCTTAAAACTATGAAATGAACTGAACTATGAACTAGTTCAGAATTTAAATGGTGAACTATGAACGTGAACTATTCATTTTTACTTGTATGAACTGAACTTTGAACTAGTTCATGAGAGGTGTGAACTTGCACAACACTGGTTAGCTGTGTGTTAGCTGTGAGCGCCGCGGCGCAGTGTTTCGGGTGCGGGGAGGAGGGACACACGGTGAGAGCCTGTCCGAAGCGGAGTGACCCGGCTCCGCCCGGTCCTGATGCGGCTACGAGCGCTGGGGTGGGGGCCCCCGCTGCTCCTCTGGTACCGGAGCGACGGGTCGCCACAGGGGGAGCCGGTCTCCACATCCGAGTGGCCGGTAGCTGCTCCACGGGCTTCACCGCCAACATCTCCGCGGAGCATATCGGGACGATATTATCACAAGTACTAAAACAAATGCCCGTCAGTTTGGATGATTTAAAATGGTCATTTATTATCACACTAGCATTTAATTATCACTGCAAACAATTATGCTGCACTGAACTGTAAGTAAAGTACAAAAAAGTTAAAATAACGAAACATGTAATTATTACTTGTGAACGAATATCATTCACGTCTTACTAAACCTAGTCACGCGAAAGTGAACGAGGTTAACAAATCCTTTCTGTTTCCTCTTCTGAGCCTCTGCAGGTCACATGGAAAATGATCCAAAGACTCGCAGATGAACGAATCGTACACCTCCCCCGACCGTGTTTTCGGATCAATGATTCGTTCATCTGCCAGATACGAGTCTTTGGATCATTTTTCACGTGACCTGCATATGCGCGGCCACGAGAAATTGAACAAATCTCTCTATGAGAGGACTCGTTACTCCCGAGTCCTTGTAAGGATTCATTCAAAACGAACGAATCGTTCCAAACGACACATCACTAGTCAGTGAGACGGTGTGAGACAGTGTGTGTGCACAAGGCTACACACAGCGTGTCTGTACCTGGCGGACATCAGGTTGTACACCAGAGGGTTGATGGCAGCACTGAGACGGGAGAGGAACCAGGCGACCAGGTAAAAATACTCTGTTTTCTTTTGGGACTTTATGCAAAGGGCTGGGTTTTGCTTGTTATGTGTAGTATTGTGTATCTTCGAATCTGGGTCTGTTTCAGTTCGAGGACCCACGTTGTGTGTGCTCTCTCCAGCTCTGATGTCGTGTGATACAACATGATGTGCGCTCGTACTGTCAGAACCTGCGCCTGGGTCAGTGAGCATTTCAGGTTGTGTGTCCACCAAGTGTGCGTCTGCATCACTGTGTGTGTCCATCTCGTTGTTTGTGTTTTCCCAGAGTGCATCGTCTCTGTCTGTGTGAGCTTGTGTCTTCAGGTCCCAGTCTGAGAGGCTAACAGGTTCGGTAACAGAGGCCATGTTGCCTGTGCTTTCAAGAGGAGTGTTCATGTCCGAGTGTGTGTTTGTGTCGGTGTTAGTTCCCCGACATTCAGCAGCAGTTCTCTGAGAACCATAGGACATGGTCAGAGCAACGATGTAGGGCAGCCAGCACAGGACGAAGGCCAAGAAGATCACTCCTGATGGACGTGAGGAGAAGGACACAGGAAGTGGACATTAGAATCATCAATATCTGCAAGTGATAGAATACATTTCTCAAACTGTTAAACAAGAGAGCTGTGTCTCAGTTCAGGGGCTGCAACCTTCAGAGGACACGATCTACTCAACCCACCTCCTTCCTGGGTCAGGTAGACTGTGAAGGCTGAAACTAAATGAGACCGTCTGGTCCACAGAGGAAAAGTTTGTCCTGTCCTCAAGCTGGACACGACAGAAAGCTTAATGCCGATTGTTTTTAACATGTGAGCCGTTAGTTGAGTTGATACGGTTCGTCCCCAAAGTGCAATGAGTCCTGGGACATGTTGGACCTGGAAGGATTCACTCATCAGAGCTTTCTCTGGTATGAAGGAAGCATCTGGAGGAGCCTTTCTACTCGTGTCAATGTGATGCAGCCCCTAAATTTACCCACAGCTGGAAATAAAGATGGTCGTAAACCTGCATATATAATCTAAAAAATGGCTTCTGTCATTTTATTGGGTTCTTATAAAACTACTGAGTTCCTTTTCTGGTAGATTTAGTTTTGATTATCGATTGGATGAAACAGGTCAGACTGGCTCCAGATGTGCAAGCCGAGATGAAGACAAAGTATTAAATGTGTTCATCAGCCTTTGTCAGTTGCGTTTAGTAAAAGCTGAATTCAGAACCTGAGGGTGTGTGTGTTGGATTGTGTTTCTCACCCAGCATCTTGACTGTGTGTCGGTGACTCTTGTCTTTACTGCTGCTTTGTGGACGGAGCCTCAGAGTCCGTCCAATCAGGATGTAGACCAGTCCCAGGATACACAGGGGTACCAGGACATACAGGTAATAGAGAATTATCATGGCCAACACGAGGCCAGAGGAGAATGAGGATTCTGATAATCTGCACACTTCGATTTCATCCTCTTGTCCCTTATGGTCCACTTCCATCATCACCAAAAATGGTGCTGCACTGACAGCCGCTCCCAGCCAGAGGCAGCCAATCAGAACCTTGGTTCTGTGACGTGTCACCAGCGTCATTGAGGTTATTGGCCAGCAGACAACCAGGTACCTCTCCAGGGAGAGAAAGGTGATGTGGAGGATGGTGCAGAAGGTGCAGCACTCGGTGAGGAACATGCTCAGCTTACAGACGAGGTCTCCTAAGGACCACCCAGTCAAGACCTGGAAGAGGCACAATCTGTTTAGTGCACTTCCAGCCAAACCATGAGTATCTGGTCAAATCACAGTGAACTGACACTCAAAGGTGTATAACTATGTAAGTATTATAGGATATATGTGAGGGCACCTTCAATACATCCAGAGCCAGCAGCAAGAGGATCAACAGGTCACTAACAGCCATGCTGCTCAGGTAGAGGTGGGCGGAGCTTCTCATGTTGGGGCGAAGCCAAACCACCAGAAGAGTCAGTGTGTTTCCAAGAAAGCCGAAGATTATCAGTGAACTGAAACTCACTGTCACGACCACTAGAAAACGAAATATTGATGATTGATTTTCATTAGAATCACAAATTTACAGATGTTCAGTCCACAATGGGAAATGCTAAAAAACGTTCACAGTTACAATTTGTTCTCATGATGACTGGCACAAGAATATATTTTTTCAGTTTATTCCTAAACGACTATGAAAGACTAGTATAAAAATATAAGAAACAACATGGAGTCACGTAAATATATCCTCTAAATGTTTTCTCCATAGATCAGCAACATTTTCAGCCCCATTGATCATATCAATATAAAATTGGAAGAATATATTACTGTTATTCATAACTTTAGCTTCCCTAGAAAATTAATTTTCATCATTCTGCTGAAGCTTTCTGGCCAAGCTCTGCAGATTAATCTTGATAAAATGTAAGGCATATCTATATCTGGGGGGAAATTAAACACACACAAATATATATATATTTACTAGTGCTGTCAAAAGATTAAAATATTTAATCACGATTAATCGCATTTATGTCATAATTAACTCAAAATTAATCTAGATTAATCGCAAATTTGTATCTATTCTAAATGTCCCTTCAGTTTTTTTTCAAGTTTGCTGTGAACATAGCAGTCAGGCCTCTCAAACAGACAAGCAACAAAATAACAAACAAACAAAATACACAGGCAAGTGTCGGCCTACTTTGAAATAAATTAAACACAGAACTTTGTAGGGCTATTTGAGTCCTCCCCATATTTGTGGAAAATGTATGAAATAAGAAGTACCCTATTTTGAAATAAATAAAAACATATAGCTGCAGCCTAATAGCTTAAAAATATATATTTAAGTTGGCGAAATATTAAAACAAAAAGCGAGAGCAGGTCAGACTGGAGGCGAACACAGAAACTGCAGCTCGATAGAAACCAACTGCAGCTTCTGCTCTGATCAAGAAGCTGAGACGCTGATCTCTGATCAGCTGAGACCAGAGAAACTCTGTGTTTTCACTGTTTCCATAGTTAAGAAGCAGCCAGTCACTGAGCTCTGATCTCACTGTGTCTCTCTGAGAGAGTGCGCGGGGGCAGGGGGCGGGGCTACGATGCGCTATCTGGAACCACACACACAGACACACACACACTTGCCCGCTCCTTCTACTTCATGACGGCCTGATACGATGTTTTTAAAAAATGATTGTGACTTAGTCAACCACCAACATGCAAAAGCGTGTGTCAACAGCGAAAGCGTGAGATTGGCAGCTCTGTGTTAATCTCGCGATAAAAAAATTATAGGCGTTAAAATGGGTTTGCGTTAACGCCGTTAATAACGCGTTAAACTGACAGCACTAATATTTACTATTCATTTTATTATTCTCACACTTCCTCCAGAACTTTTATTCATTTTCCAGATTATTTTTACAGTTTCAGTTAAAATATGGCACTGGTAATTCATGTTCACTGCAAACAGATGGGAGCAACTCTGCAGTTTAATATGTGATGTGATTTTCAATCTATGCAAATGCTTGTGTTCATGTGTTTAGCTGCTTTGTATTTACTGTAGAATTTTGGATTTTTCAGTCTTTCAGATAAAGGTTGAAGATGTTTTTAGATTTTTATAGCTTATAATAATAATAACAGTAGCTGGCTGTATCATTTCAAAATCATCAACAGTATCATCACCATTGTTTTGTACCCACCTAACAAGATCAATCCAGACATTGTTTCCTCTTCCTGGAAGTCTTGGTTGGAGCAGTTTCTCAAGAAGCCTGGCGTGCTACAGTTATTAACTCCACAGCTCACGTTTCCCTCCTCCATCAGATCCATGACGGCTCAGGTGGGGGCAGGATGGAGGATCCTGCAGGGGAGAGGTGTGTGTGTCCCAGGTTCCACAGAAATGAAACTCACTGATGACTTTCCTATGACGCTCGATCTCAGCCAACACTGAGAGGAATGGTCAAGTGCTGTCTGATCAGAGCAACAGAAAAAACACACAGGAACATTTCACACTAAGAGCTGTTCTACACACATATTCAGTATCAACACAGCAAGTTCACCCACTGAAAAGTGAACAGATGAAGCTGGAGGAGGACGTGAGACACAAGGACGAGTGGATTCAGACAGAAACAAAGAAGAGACGAGCTTCCACAGAATCATACCTGGCTTGAGGAGCTGAGTGAGAAGGAGAACGAGCTGGAGAGTGTTGCCAGGAAGTGGAGGAGAAAAGTGGAGCAGCTGGAGAGAGTGAAGGTGAAGAACGAAGAAAAATGTCTGAACCAGAAGACAAATGATTACACAAATAAAAGAGGGATGAGGGGACGTTTGTCCTGAACCCTCTCCCCTTCTACCTTCACCTCTTCTTACATCATCCTCTCCATTCCTCCTTCCGTGTCAGTAGTCGACAACAGGACTTAACATGTCATAGAATCTAGTTTTCTTGCCAAGCAGGTTTTCACATACAATGAAATCAATGTGGTTAAGTGTGAAAGTTAAAATATAAAAAATACAAAAATAGAAAACTTTATCTCTAATATATTGAGATACTGTATTATTCTGAGACCACATGACCCACAAAGTTTTCTTTAAATAATCTTTATTTAAAAACAATATAAAGTTCACATGTAAACTAATGTGACTATTACCTTTGCCAACCCTGTGTTGGCTCCCACCCAGACTTCTAGGAACCTGGGCGTGACATTCGACAGTCAACTCTCCCTCACTGCGAACATTTCTGCAACAACACATTCCTGTTGATTCATGCTCAACAACATCAGTAGAATACGCCCCCTTCTCACTCAGAAGGTGGTGCAGGTTCTGCTTCAGCTTCTGGTCATCTCACGCCTAAACTACTGTACCTCCCTCCTGGCAGGTCTACCTGCTCGTGCCATCCGATCTCAGCAGCTCACCAAGAATGCAGCAGCTCTACTGGTCTTTAATCTAAATTCACTCACAATCCTCCCCTCCCTTCACTGGTTATCAGTAGCCGCCCGCATCCGTTTCAAATCACAAGTTCTTGGCTTCTAGAAGAAATAGTACTTTCTTTTATTAAATAATAACTTGCGTTACCTCAGGGAGCTACCAAAGATAACCAATTTATTGATTAAGTCTCATGAAAGTACTGAATACAAATTTGGAACTCTGATTAGCAATTAAATTAATAACTTTAACCAAAACTACCATATAGATAGTTAGCTGAGTTGAAGGATATAGATTTCTTGACAGTGTAGAGGTTGGCAAAATTCACACCTACGGAACATTCATTAAAACCACATTTGGGAAAAAAAACCGTTTATTATGAAGATGATAAAGTATAAAAACACAAAGTCTACAAAGGTGTGTATGTGAGAATGCGTGTGTTCGCTTGTGTCTGTGTAAGTGAGTGTGCTTTAAAAATGGCGGCAGGCCCGTATGAGGCCAATCAACCAGAGAGATGTTTGGGGAGATGCGTGTTTGTGTGTTGGTGCCAAGTTAGAGAAAGTAGCTTGTTCCATGCAAAGAAAGACTGAAGAACATAACATAACTAACATTAACTTTCAAATAACTGGTAACCAAAATATCACA
Organism: Pseudopleuronectes americanus; assembly: GCA_038501795.1. Classification (NCBI taxonomy): domain Eukaryota; kingdom Metazoa; phylum Chordata; class Actinopteri; order Pleuronectiformes; family Pleuronectidae; genus Pseudopleuronectes; species Pseudopleuronectes americanus. Next base: position 16,353 of record JBAMIH010000069.1, on the reverse strand, counting down.
GCAACACAAATCAGACTTATAAACATCATATGGAATCCAATAAACAGTCTTTGCTTAGCCTATATAATTATTATTCTGACACCACATGGACCACACACAATTTTCTTTAAATAATCTTTATCAAAAAACAAAATAAAGTTCACACATGAACTAACATAACTCTGTAAATACATCACCAGGAGTTATAAATAAAGTTTAAAATTAGAAACAGAAACAGAGAGGAAAGAAACTATTATTTATATGGATTATTCTCAAATATTATCAACATAGCAGAGTGTTAGCAGAGTGTTAGCTGTGTGTTAGCAGAGTGTTAGCTGTGTTAGCAGAGGGTTAGCAGAGTGTTAGCAGTGTTAGCAGAGTGTTAGCAGAGTGTTATCTGTGTTAGCAGAGTGTTAGCAGAGTGTTAGCTGTGTGTTATCTGTGTTAGCAGAGTGTTAGCTGTGTTAGCAGAGTGTTAGCTGTGTTAGCAGAGTGTTAGCAGAGTGTTATCTGTGTTAGCAGAGTGTTAGCAGAGTGTTAGCTGTGTTAGCAGAGTGTTAGCTGTGTGTTAGCAGAGTGTTAGCAGGTGTTAGCTGCTCCTACAGTCAAATCTCATGATATCTTAGTTCAGTGCAGATCTGAAGCAGCTGAATTCAGTTTGTTAATATGGTCGTTGCAGAACCACCAGTGATCATCACAGCTACCTTGTATTTCTGCTGTTGTTACGTGTTTCTATATGTTTACAAAGTGGTTGTGGAGTATCCTGATGAGAGTGTTGTGCTCAGACGGTGAGACGGTGTGAGACAGTGTGTCTGCACGAGGCTACGCACAGCGTGTCTGTACCTGGCGGACATCAGGTTGTACACCAGAGGGTTGATGGCAGCACTGAGACGGGAGAGGATCCAGGCGACCAAAGAAAAATAAACAAAAGCATCAGTCAAAATGTTATTGTGTGTACTGTCAGCGTGTGTGTTATTGTGTGTACTGTCAGTGGGTGTGTTATTGTGTGTAATGTTAAGACTGGCTTTCAAAGAAACGTAGGTCATGGTCAGACGGACGATGTAGGGCAGCCAGCACAGGACGAAGGCCAAGAAGATCACTCCTGATGGACGTGAGGAGAAGGACACAGGAAGTGGACATTAGAATTATCAATATCTGCAGGTGATAGAATACATTTCTCACACTGTTAAACAAGAGAGCTGTGTCTCAGTTCAGGGGCTGCAACCTTCAGAGGACAAGATCTACTCAACCCACTTCCTTCCTCGGTCAGCTAGACTGTGAGTGTGAAACTAAATGAGACCGTCTGGTCCACAGAGGAAAAGTTTGTCCCGTCCTCAAGCTGGACACGACAGAAAGCTTAATGCCCCTTGGTTTTTAACATCTGAGTTAATTTAGTTTTGATTATCTATTGGATGAAACAGGTCAGACTCTGGCTCCAGATGTGTAAGCCGAGATGCAGACAAAGTATTAAATCTGTTCGTCAGCCTTTGTCAGTTGTGTTTAGTAAAAGTTAAATTCAGAACCTGAGGGTGTGTGTGTTGGATTGTGTTTCTCACCCAGCATCTTGACTGCGTGTTGGTTACTCTTGTCTTTACTGCTGCTTTGTGGACGGAGCCTCAGAGTCCGTCCAATCAGGATGAAGACCAGTCCCAGGATGCACAGGGGTACCAGGACATACAGGTAATAGATAATTATCATGGCCAACACAAGGCCAGAGGAGAATGAGGATCTTGATAATCTGCACCCTTTGATTTCATCCTCTTCCATCATGACCAAAAATGGTGCTGCACTGACAGCCGCTCCCAGCCAGAGGCAGCCAATCACTGCCCTGGTTCTGTGATGTGTCACTAGCGTCTTTGAGGTTATTGGCCAGCAGACAACCAGGTACCTCTCCAGGGAGAGAAAGGTGATGTGGAGCATGGTGCAGAAGGTGCAGCACTGTGACAGGAAAACGCTCAGCTTACAGACGAAGACTCCTAACCTCCAGCCTGTCCAGAGCTGGAAGAGACACAATCCGTTTAGTGCACTTTCAGCCAAACCATGAGTATCTGGTCAAATCACAGTGAACTGACACAAAAGCTGTATAAGTATATAAGTATTATAGGATATATGTGAGGGCACCTCAAATATATCCAGAGGCAGCATCAGGAGGAACAGCAGGTCACTAACAGCCATGCTGCTCAGGTAGAGGTGGGCGGTGCTTCTCATGTTTGGGCGAAGCCAAACCACCAGAAGAGTCAGTGTGTTTCCAACAAGGCCGAAGAGCATCAGTGGAACATAAATCACCGTCACACACACTAGAAAACGAAATAATTGATGATTGATTTTCATTAGAATCACAAATTTACACATGTTCAGTCCACAATGGAAAATGGTAAAAAAAACTTTCAGAGTTATAATTTATTCTCATGATGACACAAGAAGATATTTTTTTCAGTTTTTTCCTAAACTACTGTGAAAGACTAGAATAACAATATAAAAAAACACATGGAGTCAGGTAGAAATATCCTCTCAATGTTTTCTCCACATTTCTTCACAGAGGTAATTTATTATCTTCACTGGAAACAGACTGAAGCAACTCGGCAGTTTAATATGTGGTGTGATTTTAAATCTATTCAAATGCTTGTGTGCATGTGTTTATATAACAATATATAACATTTTAATTGGTGATATTTAAAGGTGCTGGGAGGAGGACCTATTTATTGATTATTGACAGAATCAGGCTAAGAGGATAAATCTGTCTTTCTGCTAAGCTAAGCGGTTTCTTTTTATTTACTATAGTATCATCTCAACTCTCAATTTTCTTTGTGATAATTTAATATTTTGTCTAATTAGTTATAAGAGGAAATTGTTTGAATATTCTGTCTTTCAGACAACGGTTGAAGTATTTTTTTCTATTTTTATAACTAATAATAATAATAATAATATTTAACAGTAACTGGCTGTATTATTTAAAAATCGTCTACAATATCATCACCATTGTTTTGTACCCACCAAACAAGATAAATCCAGCCATTGATTCCTCCTCCTGGCAGTCTTGGTTGGAGCAGTTTCCTGGCGTGCTACAGTTTTTAACTCCACAGCTCACGTTTCCCTACTCCATCAGATCCATGATGCTCAGGTGGGGGCAGAACGGAGGAACCTGCAGGGGAGAGGTGTGTGTGTCCCAGGTTCCACAGAACTGAAACTCACTGATGGCTTTCCTATGACGCTCGATCACAGCCAACACTGAGAGGAATGGTCAAGTGCTGTCTGATCAGAAGATGATGTTGTAAAACTCGTTTTGAACGAACTTGCCTGAAATATGAGAAAGACAATTCCCACTTGTATCGTTATCCAGCCCAAAGAACTAGTCTAAGTAGGCACACTTCCAGTAAGGACTTCCATGGAAAGGAAACACACCCACACACACACACATGCACAGATGCACACACACACACACACACACACACACATAATATTAGGAGGAGAGAGCACTCTACATACAGGGCCCGTTTTTTCAAAACACTACACACAATTAGGAAAACCACACACCAAATCCTTTTCAAAATGAAACACTCTTGTAAAAACTATGAACTTATGTGTAACGGATGTTGATTCGGCACAGGGACGAATGACTCGGGTTGGTTTCCAGCTCTTTATTCACTGTAGAAAACAAATTATTTTGATGTGGTTATTATTTCACTCTTTGCTCCTCACTGAATTTTATCGAAGCGAAGCACTAACTACACAGTTTATATCCAACAGAACTCTACAGTTTGGAAAATTACAGAGGGTCATCTTCAAGAAAACCAACATTGAATGTATCCCATAAGGTGAAGTGGTACGAGGGCAACACTTATCCCTCAATCTATCAACTGGCAACAGGGTCGCTTGTACACCCCACAAGACCCTAACACATTGTCTAGTGCAAGCTCGTGGCATATATACTCATACAGGCCCATGGGAGTGGTAAAGGCGGAGTACTTCTTGTAGTCCTCGTGAAGTGGCATGTTTTAAAACCCGGAAGTCAAGTCCATAGTGCTGAAGAGGCAGTTACATCCCAGGGCTGCCAAACAATCACCCTGATTCAGGGTTCCTTTATTCATCCAGCGAAAGTTTGTGCAGATGCGGAGATCTCCGTTTTTTCTTCCACACAAACACCAGTGGCGATGTGTATTCACTGGTCGATTTCCTGATGATTTCCTTTTCCTCCATCTCCCTCAGTACATGGAGCAGCTTCTGGTACTGGTCAGGGGGTTACTCTTCTGTAGGGGAGCCTGAAAGGTCTGCTGTCCTACAGGTATATGCAGTGTACAAAAACCATCGCCTCCCAACAATCAAGACTGTGGCACTAAAATATATCCTCATTCTGCAAAACAAGGTCAGCCATCCTCTGTTGTTTAAACCCTGTTTGCACGACTAAGGAAAAAATGGATAGAAATTGTACTTAGTCTAATAAAAAAAACTATATAAAAACATATTTCAATCTGTCAGTGCATTGTGAAATAACATTATCCCACAGTAAACTGAGTTAGTAAACTAAATGAAGAGTTGCTCAAATTAAAACTAAAGCTATGATCCAAACCTGTAGGTTAAGTCTAAAGAGTACAGCAACAACATGGCTACACCAATAATCGTCCTAAACACAGAATATCCATCAAAGAAAAGAGACATAGAAAAATATGGAAAATGATCCATATCCGTACCCAAAAGTGGGCGGGGCTTAAAACAGGGTAGATTGCGTAAATTTCTGAATGTTACTGTGACAGATAATCTGTAAATACCTGCTGCTAGCTCAGTTAGCAAGGTTAGCGGTCTGTTAACTATGTGTTAGCAGTGTCAGAGCAGGTTTAGCTGTGTGTTAGCAGAGTGTTAGCAGAGTGTTAGCTGTGTTAGCAGAGTGTTAGCTGTGTGTTAGCAGAGTGTTAGCAGTGTGTTAGCAGAGTGTTAGCTGTGTTAGCAGAGTGTTAGCTGTGTGTTAGCAGAGTGTTAGCAGAGTGTTAGCTGCTCCTCAGTCAAATCTCATGATATATTAGTTCAGTGCAGATCTGAAGCAGCTGAATTCAGTTTGTTAATATGGTCGTTGCAGAACCACCAGTGATCATCACAGCTACCTTGTGTTTCTGCTGTTGTTACGTGTTTCTATATGTTTACAAAGTGGTTGTGGAGTATCCTGATGAGAGTGTTGTGCACAGTCAGTGAGACGGTGTGAGACAGTGTGTCTGCACGAGGCTACGCACAGCGTGTCTGTACCTGGCGGACATCAGGTGGTACACCAGAGGGTTGATGGCAGCACTGAGACGGGAGAGGATCCAGGCGAAAAGGATATAATACAAGTATGTTTCTGTCAGTGTGTTATTGTGTATACTGTCAGTGTGTGTGTTATTGTGTGTAATGTTAGAACCGTCTCTCAGAGAGTCATAGATCATGGTCATGCTGACGATGTAGGGCAACCAGCACAGGACGAAGGCCAAGACGATCACTCCTGATGGACATGAGGAGAAGGACACAGGAGGTGGACATGAGAATCATCCATATCTGCAGGTGATAGAAAAGGAGAAGCTTGCCCTGTCCTTAAGTTGGACACGACAGAAAGCTTAATGCCCCTTGGTTTTTAACATGTGAGCCGGTAGTTGAGTTGATACGGTTCGTCCTCAAAGTGCAATGAGTCCTGGGACATGTTGGACCTGGAAGGATTCACTCATCAGAGCTTTCTCTGGTATGAAGGAAGCATCTGGAGGAGCCTTTCTACTCGTGTCAATGTGATGCAGCCACTAAATTGACCCACAGCAGGAAATAAAGATAGACGACATGACTGCTCCTCAAAAGTGAAGCCAAATCATCTTGATTGCCTGCCTCCTTGATGGTAACAAATGGGACATGGACCAAATTAAAAAGATAAAATACACCTCAAATATATTCTCAACGATGGTTTCTTTCATTTTATGTGGTTCTTATAAAACTAGTGAGTTATTTTTCTGGTAAATTTAGTTTTGATTATCTATTGAATGATACAGCTCCGACTCTGGCTCCAGATGTGTCAGCCTTTGTCAGTTGTATTTAGTAAAAGCTAAATTCAGAGCCTGAGGGTGTGTGTGTTGGATTGTGTTTCTCACCCAGCATCTTGACTGCGTGTTGGTTACTCTTGTCTTTACTGCTGCTTTGTGGACGGAGCCTCAGAGTCCGTCCAATCAGGATGAAGACCAGTCCCAGGATGCACAGGGGTACCAGGAAGTACAGGTTGTAGAGAATTAATATGGCCAACACGAGGCCAGAGGAGACTGAGGATTCTGATAATCTGCACACTTCGATTTCATCCTCTTGTCCCTTATGGTCCACTTCCATCATGACCGACACTGGTGTTGCACTGACAGCCGCTCCCAGCCAGAGGCAGCCAATCAAAGCCCTGGTTCTGCGACGTGTCACCATCGTCTTGGAGGTGATTGGCCAGCAGACAACCAGGTACCTCTCCAGGGAGAGAAAGGTGATGTGGAGCATGGTGCAGAAGGTGCAGCACTCGGAGAGGAACATAAACAGCTTACAGGCGAAGACTCCGACCTCCAAGTCTGTCCAGAGCTGGAAGAGACACAATCCGTTTATTCCACGTTCAGCAAAACCACAAGTATCTGGTTAAATCACAGTGAACTGCAACAAAAAGGTGTATAAGTATGTAAGTATTATAGAATATATGTGAGGGCACCTTATATATATCCAGAGGCAGCAGCAGGAGATTCAGCAGGTCACTAACAGCCATGCTGCTCAGGTAGAGGTAGGTGGAGCTTCTCATGTTTGGGCGAAGCCAAACCACCAGAGGAGTCAGTGTGTTTCCAAGAAGGCCGAAGAGCATCAGTGGAACATAAATCACCGTCACACACACTAGAAAACGAAATATTGATGATTGATTTTCATTAGAATCACAAATTTACACGTGTTCAGTCCACAATGGAAAATGGTAAAAAACGTTCACAGTTATAATTTATTCTCATGATGACACAAGAAGATATTTTTTCCTAAACTGCTATGAAAGACTAGTATATATAACAAACAACATGGAGTCACGTTAAAATATCCTATGTACTGTAGAATCATATCAACTCAGTTTTTCTTTGTAATCATTTAATAAATTGTTGAATTAGTTATAAGAGGAAAATATAAAAAATGTTCTGTCTTTCAGATTAAGGTAAGTATTTTTTTTATAACTTATAATAATAATAACAGTAGCTGGCTGTATCATTTTAAAATCGTCTACAGTATCATCACCATAGTTTTGTACCCACCTAACTCAATAAATCCAAATATTGTTTCCTCCTCCTGGAAGTCTTGGTTGGAGCAGTTTCCTGGTGTGCTACAGTTTTTAACTCCACAGCTCACGTTTCCCTCCTCCATCAGATCCATGATGCTCAGGTGGGGGCAGGACGGAGGAACCTGCAGGGTAGAGGTGTGTGTGTCCCAGGTTCCACAGAAGCTCACTGATGGCTTTCCTGTGACGCTCGATCACAGCCAACACTGAGAGGAATGGTCCAGTGCTGTCTGATTAGAGCAACAGAAAAAACACACAGGAACATATTTAGAACAACATAAACATGCATGTATCACACTGTGAACTCTGAATAAACACATGTACTGCACATATTCACATTAAGAGCTGTTCTACACACATATTCAATATCAACACAGTGAAATTCAACCTATCAAAGCTTTAATCAGACCTTCCTCACTATTCTTACATTTTAAATCACTGACGCAGAAAAGAAAAGGAGATCTGGTCCCAACGCCTCGAAGAGACGAGCTTCCACCGAATCATACCTGGCTTGAGGAGCTGAGTGAGAAGGAGAACGAGCTGGAGAGTGTTGCCAGGAAGTGGAGGAGAAAAGTGGAGCAGCTGGAGAGAGTGAAGGTGAAGAACGAAGACAAACGTCTGAACCAACAGACAAATGATTACACAAAGAAAAGAGGGATGAGGTGACGTTTGTCCTGAACCCTCTCACCTTCTACCTTCCTCTTTCCGTGTCAGTAGTTGAAAACAGGAGTTAACGTGTGATTTGCATCAGGTTTTGTTGCCAAGCAGGTTTACACATACAATGAATTCAATGTGTTGTAAGTGTGCAAGTTAAAATTTAAAAAATACATAAATAGGAAACTTTATCTTTAATAAATACAGATATTATATTTTTCTGACACCACATGGACAACACACAGTTTTCTTTAAATAATCTTTATTTAAAAACAATATAAAGTTCAAACATAAATGAACATAACTCTGTAAATACATCACCAGGAGTTATAAACAAAGTTTAACATTAAAAAACACAAACTGAGAAGAATGAAATTATTTAAATGTATTGATTTTATTCTCAAATATGTATTTATTTTCGATTAAAGTAGTTCGATTGTTTGGTTTCATCTTTGCGGAAATATTTTATTTTTTCACATCCCAGGTAAGACAAACCCGCCCCTATCCAACCTCTGATTGGCTTATTTCATTTTCATTCCCCAAATTTCGACCAATCATTACTGTGTTATCAGGGTTAGCTGTGTTAGCAGAGTGTTAGCTGTGTGTTAGCAGAGTGTTAGCTGTGTTTTAGGTGTGTTAGCAGAGTGTTAGCAGAGTGTTAGCAGTGTGTTAGCAGAGTGTTAGCAGTGTGTTAGCAGAGTGTTAGCTGTGTGTTAGCTGTATTAGCAGAGTGTTAGCTGTGTATTAGCTGTGTTAGCAGAGTGTTAGCAGAGTGTTAGCTGTGTTTTAGCTGTGTGTTAGCAGAGTGTTAGCAGAGTGTTAGCAGAGTGTTAGCAGAGTGTTAGCAGAGTGTTAGCAGGGTGTTAGCTGCTCCTACAGTCAAATCTCATGATATATTAGTTCAGTGCAGGTCTGAAGCAGCTGAATTCAGTTTGTTAATATGGTCGTTGCAGAACCACCAGTGATCATCACAGCTACCTTGTGTCTCTGCTGTTGTTGCGTGTTTCTATATGTTTACAAAGTGGTTGTGGAGTATCCTGATGAGAGCGTTGTGCTCAGACGGTGAGACGGTGTGAGACAGTGTGTCTGCACGAGGCTACGCACAGCGTGTCTGTACCTGGCGGACATCAGGTTGTACAGCAGAGGGTTGATGGCAGCACTGAGGTAGAAGAGAACCGAGGAGACCAGGTTGAAATACTGAGAAAGATAATAAATAAAGAGGGAGTGTGTGTCAGTGTGTGTGTTATTGTGTGTAATGTTAGTTGGCGTTGCAACATATGTGTGTGTGTCTGCTGTCGGTGTTGTGAGACTGAGTGTGTCCTTCTGGGACTTTATGCAAATAGTTGTGTTTTGCTTGTTACGTCTAGTATTGTGTATCTCAGAGTGTGTGTCTGTTTCAGTGCCAGCACCCAGGTTGTGTGTGCTCTCTCCATCTCTGACGTTGTGTGATACATCATGATGTGTGCTCGTATCGTCAGAACCTACACCCGGGTCAGTCTGCGTTTCAGTGTGTGAGTCCACTAAGTGTGCGTCTGCATCACTGTGTGTGTCAATCTCGTTGTTTGTGTTTTCACAGAGTGCATCATCTTTGTCTGTGTGAGCTTGTGTCTTCAGGTCCCAGTCTGAGAGGCTAACAGGTTCGGTAGCAGAGGCCATGTTACCTGTGCTTTCAAGAGGAGTGTTCATGTCTGAGTGTGTGTTTGTGTCGGTGTTAGTTCCCCGACTTTCAGCCCCAGTGCCCAGAGAAAGAGAGAATATGGTCCGACCGACATGGAAGGGCAGCCAGCAGAGGACGAAGGCCAGGACGATCACTCCTGATGGACATGAGGAGAAGGACACAGGAAGTGGACATGAGAATCATCAATATCTGCAGGCGATAGAATACATCTCTCACACTGTTAAACAAGAGAGCTGTGTCTCAGTTCAGGGGCTGCAACCTTCAGAAGACACAATCTGCTCAACCCTCCTCCTTCCTCGGTCAGCTAGACTGTGGAGGCTGAAACATTTCATTTAGCTGACACTTTTATCCAAAGCGACTTAAAATAAGTGCATCAACCGTGAGGGTACAAACCCAGAACAGAAAGAATCATAGAAGTACATTTGCGTCAAAAAGCAAAACCACAAGGGCTACTTGTAAGTGCAATTAAAGGGCTATTTGATATCATCTTGTTAACCAAGGTATAGTCGGAACAGATGTGTCTTTTGTCTGCGGCCGATGATGTGTAGACTCTCTGCTGTCCTGATGCGAATGGGGAGCTCGTTCCACAATTTGGGAGCCAGGACAGAAAAGAGTGGTGATCTTGTTGAGTGGCAGCTGTCCCTCTCAGTTTAGGAGCAGCCGATTGGCAGATGCAGAGCAGAGTGGACCGGCTGGGGTGTAAGGTTTGACCATGTCCGGGATGTAGACTGGACCCAATTCGTTCTCAGCACGGTACGCAAGTACAAGTATCATGAAGCCGATGCGGGCAGCCACTGGTAACCAGTGAAGGTACCGGCTTCTGTGGTTCTTATAAAACTAGTGAGTTATTTTTCTTATAGATTTAATTTTGATTATCTATGGGATGATACAGCTCTGACTCTGGCTGCAGATGTGCAAGCCAAAATGAAGACAAAGTACTAAATCTGTTCGTCTGCCTTTGTCAGTTGTGTTTAGCAAAAGCTGAATTCAGAACCTAGGGGTGTGTGTGTTGGATTGTGTGTCTTACCCAGCATCTTGACTGTGTGTCGGTGACTCTTGTCTTTACGGCTTCTTTGTGGACGGAGCCAGAGAGTCCGTCCAATCAGGGCATAGACCAGTCCCAGGATGCACAGGGGTACCAGGAAGTACAGGTTGGAGAGAATCATCATGGCCGACAGGAGGCCAGAGGAGACGGCGAAGTGTGTGCAGCGGCACTCTCTGTTGTCCACCTCTCTTCCCATATCAACAGCCTCTTCCCTTCCGCCTCCCTCGTCTTCTCTCATTTTATTTAGCTGTATCCCATCACCTTCCATCTCCTCTTCCTTTTCCCCTCCTCCCTCGTCAGCCTCTTTTACTTCTTTCATTTTCCCTCCATCTCCTGTTTCTCCAATCCCCAGTTTTCTCTCAAACTCTGCAACTCTTTCACCCCATCCCTTTATCTCTGTTTCTTCCCACTTCATTTCTTCCAATCCTCCGTGCATTGAAGTCATTTGTCCACTTCCTCTCTCCCCTCCACCTATAATAAATGCACCCTGTTCTCCTTCTCTGCCCGTCCACCCTGCATCCTCCCTCCATCCCCTGAGGCCTGGTTCCTCTCCTCCTCCGACCTCCTCCACTCCCACCATGACCAACACTGGTGCTGCACTGACAGCCGCTCCCAGCCAGAGGCAGCCAATCAGAGCCCTGGTTCTGCGCCGTGTCACCAGCGTCTTAGCGGTGATGGGCCAGCAGACCGCCAGATACCTCTCCAGGGAGAGAAAGGTGATGTGGAGGATGGTGCAGAAGGTGCAGCACTCGGAGAGGAACATGGTCAGCTTACAGACGAGGTCTCCTAAGGACCAGGGTCTGGGTCTCCAGAGCTGGAAGAGACACAATCCGTTGATAGATTTCTGAGGTTAGTCCAAACAATGAGTATCTGTCCAATTCCCATTGAACTTCAACAGGTGTAGTTAAAAGCTGCAGCATTTATGTGAGTGCACCTTATATAGATCCAGAGGCAGCAGCAGGAGGATCAGCAGGTCACTGACAGCCATGCTGCTCAGGTAGAGGTAGGTGGAGCTTCTCATATGTGGGCGAAGCCAAACCACCAGAAGAGTCAGTGTGTTTCCAAGAAGGCCGAAGAGCATCAGTGGAACATAAATCACAGTCACACAGACTAGAAAAAATATGGATGATAGATTTTCATTAGAAACTAAAATTTACACATTTGTTAAAAAACGTTCACAGAAGTCATTAGTTCTCATGATGACTGGCACAAGAAGATGTTTCAGTTTTGTCTGAAACTGCTATGAAAGATTAGTATAAAATATAAGAAACAACATGGAGTCAGGTAGAAATATCCTCTAAATGTTTTCTCCATAGCTCAGCAACATTTTCAGCCCCATTGATCATATCAATATAAGACAGGAGACTTGTTTTTTTATATTTTTATAATAATAACAATAATGACATTAGGTGGCTGTATCATTTTTAAATCGTCTACAGTATCATCACCATAGCTTTGTACCCACCTAACTCAACTGATCCAAATATTGGTTCCTCCAACTGGCAGTCTTGGTTGGAGCAGTTTTCCTGGAAGCCTGGCGTGCTACAGTTATTAACTCCACAGCTCACGTCTCCTTCCTCCATTAGATCCATGACAGCTCAGGTGGGGGGTAGGACGGAGGAACCTGCAGGGGAGAGGTGTGTGTGTCCGGGGTTCCACAGAACTGACGCACACTGATGATGGATTTCCTATGACGCTCGATGGTCAAGTGCTGTCTAATCAGAGCAACAGAGAAAAACACACAGGAACATATTTAGAACCACATAAACATACATGTATGACACCGTGAACTCTGAATAAACAAACTGATGTAGAGCTGTTCTACACACATATTCAATATCAACACAATCAAATTCAACCTATCAAAGCTTTAATCAGAACTTAACTATTTAGAATTGTTTTAATCACTGAAACCCTCATTGCCATATAAAAAAAAAGATACATTTAAATGACAACTTTTATATCCCTGGAAATCTGCTCCGATCCAAAACGTGTTAATCGAGTTGTGCAGAGATCATTATGAGATCTTAGCATTCACTGTGGACAGCCGATCTAAAACCTTCTCCCTATAACCTTCACCATCACCAACTCATACCGAACCCAGACTTTAACCGAAACCACAAACCACAAATCACATCTGACCACTAACCGGGAGCTCAGGAATCAAGTTTAGCCTCATCAGGACGAGCTTCGGTCCCATGAGTTCTGCTGGTGCTGGCCAGGTCAGTGATTCTGCTGGAAAAGATCCTGAAGAGGAAAAAAAAATCAGGACACAAGAAGAACCGATACACAATAAAGGCTACTCACTGATTCAGAGGAGCGTCAGACCTGTCTGGTAAAGAAACACTTGTGTTGGACTGAAACCCAGAGACAGCATGGTCTCTCTCTCTCTCTCTCTCTCTCTCTCTCTCTCTCTCTCTCTCTCTCTCATCTCTCTCTCTCTCTCTCTCTCTCTCTCTCTCTCTCTCTCTCTCTCCAGTGGTTCCCAACCTGCAGGTCGATCCCCTTAAAGATCGTATGATAAATATCATAGCTATTAATGAAAGTAGCACCGGAGTGTAATAAATAAAGCTTTTTCAAATTGGAAACCCAAAGAGACACTGTGTCATCTGAAGAAAAAATATCTTCACTCATTGTTTAAAATGTGAGATTGAATTTATCAAAATGGTTTCCTGTGATGTTTGTAGATCAAATATTGTTAATGATGTGAATATTATGAATCTTCTAAATAAACAAAACAAGTACAGCTACATCTACCTGTGTGTGTGACTCTGAATATAGGTACAGGATCCGTGGCTCTGGTCAATTAACAAGTTGTTGGTTTTATCTCTTTCTATATTTAAATAAGTTGAAAACAGGAGTTTAACAGGTTTTAGTATCAAGCTTAAAAAACACTATATGACCAGTTTGTGAAACACGTAAGTAAACACTATAGACTGGATTATGTTGTGCACAACACATGAATCATTTCGTGGGATGAAATAAATGAAATATATCGGTTTTATCAGTTTACTTTATCATTATCAGTTTGTTTATGTGAAATTTTGTCTCTAATATATAGAGATATTATATTATTCTGACACCACATGAACCACACACTGTTTTCTTTAAATAATCTTTATTTAAAAACGATATAAAGTTCACGCATGAACTAACATTACTCAGTTACTACATCACCAGTAGTTATAAACAGTGTTTAACACAAATGAACACAAACTTACAGTCAGGAGAAAAATGTGTTTATTATACAATGTATTATTTTTATTATAAAACATGATCAATATGTGTATTTGTTGATTTTATCTTTGCGGATGTATTTTATTTTTTCACACCCGAGGTAAGAATAGAAACCACCCCTACCCAACCTCCGATTGGCTCAATTAAACAACATTCCCAAACTCCAACCAATCATGACTGGACTTTTCTAAAGCTAACCAATCAGAGGCTAGGTAGGGGCGGGTCATCGCTCACCTCGGGTAAACTGCGGAAATACAACTTCTCCCGTCTTCCCCTGCGGACTGAGGAAAACAACATGTCGCTGAGAGCAGCTCTGAGGACTACACGCTGTGTTTCAGGTTTGTGGAGAAGCTGTGAGCCAGTGGAGAGATATTCTGACTTTATCCAACAATGTCTGAATGTTACTGTCACAGATTATCTGCAAATAGCTGCTGCTAGCTCGGTTAGCAGGGTTAGCTGTGTGCTAGCTGTGTTAGCTCCACAGAAACTGGAGCAAAGGTCACGTCCAGGACACTGCTCCTAGAGTCAAAGCTTTAAGGTCACGACAGCTTTTTATTTCACTTGTTAATATAAATTTAATCTAACGCCTCAGACAGATATGTATCATTGTGACAATAAAACTGAGACAACCGTACAAAGTGTGTCTGTGTGTGTCTGTGTGTGTTGCAGGGCTTCTCTCCCAGCTGCCCTCCTGCAGCAGTCATGTCAGACCTCGTGCTCCGGCCGCCCTTGTCTCTCAGCAGAGGAACAACTCCACCTCACCGAAGATCAAGGTGGACTTTGACCAGAGCACAGGTGAAGCTTCCCTGCCCATCTTCTCCATCTTCTCCATCCATCCTAAGCCGTTTTCTCAGACATGACCCCTGCAGAGAGAGCTTGTGTGTTGACTACAGTGTGTGGGGGTGATGTCGACATGACACGTGATCGAGCAGCAGAGTTAATACGTCACTTCCTGTCTCTGTCTGCTGAACCCACCTCCACCTCTCACCTGAATAATGCAGAGAATTTATTGCTGTTGTAAACCTGTCAGTGCAGAAAACCTCCTGCTGTGTTGTGCATGTGTGAAAGTTCCCAATGTCCCGGACTTAACCCGAAGGGACTGAGGAGATTCTCCGCTCAGACTTGTTCTCAGCAGCTTTCCTCTTTGGATGAATCATTAGAGAATGTATTTGTTTATGTATTCTGGTAACAGATCAACATCTGTGTCTCTCTGTAGGTGTGGCGATTATGCAAATGCAGAGTCCTCCTGTCAACAGCCTCAGTTTAGATTTCCTCACAGAGCTCTGCATCAGCGTGGAGAAGCTGGAGATGGATAAGAGCTGCCGAGGCCTCATCATCACCTCGGTACAGTGCGACCTCGTCAAGTGGGGCGACAGAGCTTTGTCCAGGAGGCCTGACTGAAAATTGACTCTGTGTGTGTGTGTGTTTTCATTTCAGAGTCAGCCCAAGGTTTTCTCAGCCGGCCTGGACATTATGGAGATGTACGGGAAGAGTCCAGAACGCTGTGGAGAGTTCTGGAAAGCAGTTCAGGAGATGTGGCTGAAAATCTACGGCTCCAACATGGTCACCATAGCTGCAATCAATGTGCGTAAAAAACACAACCCCCACCAGCCCCACCCCACCTCCATTCTGTTCCTGTATCACACAGAAGCGTTTTTCAGGCACGAGCTGAACTCAGGAAAAATCTCCTAACACTATCCAGAGAGGCTGTTTTGATCAAATGAGTTAGTGGCCACTGACTTTCTATAGAGTTTGTCCTGCCCGCCCCTGAGTGAAAACTGGATAATGTCCCACTGAGCTTATGTGACTGAAAACAGAAGAGCATCAGGAGGATTCACTGTGAGAGAGATGCCGTGTCGAGTGTGTTTAAAACACATGACAAACACAAAAAACTGAAAAGCAAAACGTACACATATATGTCAGGATGAGAAAGAGGTACCACACGACTGAAAGACGGCAACGAAGAGGTCAAGAAAGCTTCTGATGATAAGAACCTGGAGTCACTGTGCTGTAAACAAAAAGGTGTGATCTCCACTTTGTCCCGCCCGCTGCACCAACTCTCACCTGAATGCTCCTGAGTCTTCTGTGTTGTGAATGCGTCTGACTGGAGAACCTCCTGCTAAGTTCTTATGTGCAACGCAAACTCTGGAGAAGGTCCTGCCCCCAATGTTTGGACATTCTCTGGAGTTAATGTCTGCATCTGCTCAACAAGCACTTAAAACCAAATGAAGCAGTATAACACGAGAAGTAGGCGTTTGACCGCTGAGCCTCCTTTTCACCCCCCCACAGGGCTCCAGTCCTGCAGGTGGCTGTCTGATGGCGATGACGTGTGACTACAGGATAATGGCGGACAACCCTCGTTACAGCATCGGCCTTAATGAGACCCAGCTCGGCATCGTCGCACCTTTTTGGTAAAGGAATTACACAATGTTGATGGTGGTGGTTTTTATACAAATCAAGATGATAACTTAAGGTGGT
>JBAMIH010000068.1:0-123097 GCA_038501795.1 Pseudopleuronectes americanus | reverse complement strand
TGATAATCCTCCGTGGTCGCTGTTCCCCAAGGTTCATGATTGGAACTGAGTAAGATGGGAGAGAAACACAGAAGAAATTAAGACATCTCTTACAGTGAGGCTGCAGCTGCAATATATTCTATAGAACATGTTTCAATCAGTTGAGACTCTAACGTTTAATTAAGTTTAATGACGAGCTTTGTGTTTGTTAGTCAGCGCGTCAAATTTAACACAGGAATCTCTTGAGTTCCAGTCAGAAAGAAGAGCACAACGAACGGTGGAGTTCCAAACAACTAAGGCCCAGGTTGGGGACACCTGCATGCAGTGAGCGTGCTCCGGTGAGGGAGAGCAGAATAAACAATGCTGTAAAACCGTCTTAAAATACTTAGGAGGGAAATCAACTTCAACATAATAAATCAGGTCCAATAGCTTACTTTTCTTAGGAAGTGTGAGTCAACAGTAAGGTAGAAGTTTTCAGCGCTGACAACTAAAAGTGTTTGGTAAGTCGAAGCTCGAAACAATCATTGAAACATTTAGTGTAGCCAATGACACTGACACCATATGCAAATCTAGCTGCTTATGATGACAAATTAAAGGTCAAAGGAACCGCAAAGCACATTATAGGACATAGCGCATAACTCAGGAGCAAAAATCTGCCTTTAAACTTAAAATAACAACAGAGCACATTAAAGGACAAAAATCTGCCTTTAAACTATGGCGCAACATCCTGGAAAAGCTGCAGTTCACTGGGTGGCCACTAGTCGCTGGCTCCAATGGGAATTGACTCCCATGCTAAAAAGCCAGACTTTAGAGCAGAACTAAACCTTTTTACAGCCTGGTTCAAAAAACGGTTTTAGTCTCAGTCATAAGTTTTTCCTTCATGACAACTCTGAGGGGGGTGAAAGATGTTGCCAGGTGAACGCCTCCTACTAGACTCATTTTCACTCTGCAGAAACCAACAGATGACGTCACGGACCCCCCCGTCCATTTATATATACAGCCTATGCTTTAATCTTATTAAAAAAACTAATGTGACATTTATCTTGATAATTCTTGATATATCACCCAGCCCTTGGACAATGTTTAGAATTCCAAATTGTCCATAAGTGACAGACACAACAGGTGTAAAACAAGACTTCCTGCATGAGTGAATACACTGACTCAGGTCTAGTTGGAAGGAACCAATCAATATTAAGTGTAATTATACATAGAATGTTGGAAAATATCCTATTTGGATACTTCTTACTAGGCGAGCTGCTTTGGGAGATTTTGCACAAAAAGTATTAATGTGTTACTACCCATCTTAACATAGACTACACTGATCGAACTATATGATAATCTACATTACAATCAAATTCATAACTTATAACATATAAAATATCTACAGCCAGCACAGACACCCTCCAATATGGACAAAGTCCCAACTCTCAACAACGGTAATCATAACAATCACAACAGCTGGTTGCTCTGAGGTGGGTGAGCTGTAAATGAAACACCAGAGGGACAGTTACCGGGCGACTCTGTGGTTGTGCATTTATTGGCTGTGTCTTGGGAGAGTTTACTAGAGAGGGGGAGCCAGCACTTTGTCCAGGGTTGTATGGAGACTGTGAAGAGAAGAGATGGACAGAGGGAGACGGCTTGTTAAACACAAACCAGGAGCTGTGCTGCATCTGTCACTTGTCATTTAATCTATACAAGTCCCACTTTACAAGGAGACATTATGCAAATATTCAATTTCATAATGTTCAACTGTAAACCGTGGTGGGTTGAACACATTGTATCTACGGAAGCTAAGACTTCTCATGGAATAAATTACCCATGACAAGATTTTAAATATGTTTACATACATCCGATGTAAGGGTTTAAAAGGACTAACTCTAACATCGCCTAACAAAACATTTTTCCCATCTAATTGAGGGATGTAAACCTTTCCCTCAATGGCTTGCCTTGATTAACCAGCTAGTCCTCTGTATTTTGTCATATCACTATCCAGCCTGCATCACATATGGATGCCATTGTGGTTACAAAAAGAGAAGACAGTTGCCTTTAAACTAACCAAACCTCTATCATCTACGGATTTGAGATCTTGTTTAAATTCAACCAAGAGCTTTTACTCTTAACCCTGATGGGATCCAAGATCTCACTACAACATCTCCTTTATTTACAACTTTCTATTTTTACAGAGCTTCAACACAAGGAGTTTACATCTAACCATGAAGCGGCAATGCTTAAAATGTTAAGTTAATAATGTTGACGCTTTTGTTTCCAACCTCTTTCCCTTTGAAGCCGTACAGTGTGTTTAACAGACCAATGTGATCTGATTTGAGGTTGAACTTCAACATGACCTTCGTGAAGTACAGACTAGAATAGAGTATACAGAATATGTATGTTGATGCAGCAGTATTCAGAAGTCGTTCTAGAATTTGACCCAATTTTTAAGAATGTTATCCTAATTGGATAAAACAACAGTCATGTATCCTCGTCCGCGGCGTCTCACGGCGTCGCTGGTGCGGGGGCTTTCCTTCTCTTGCGCCGAGGGTCGGTGTCCCTCGCCGGTTGAGAAGGCGGGGACCGGTTGGAGGGGACCAGGTACGGCGATCGGCGGCAGCGACTCTGGACGCGTGTCTGTTCCTTCTCGCAGATCAACTCAGCTACGGTGCCCGCTGGGGGAACCCACCGTTTGCCCTCCGGTGGGTTTCTAATAAAGTGAGTGTTGGCAAAACCGGTTCACATTTTTGAGGCGGCGGGGGTGTTGTCGGCAGCTGCTGATTGTAACTTATGAAGTAACTTGTAATCTAACTAAGTTACTTTTAAAATAAAGTAACTTGTAATCTAACTAAGTTACTTTTATAATCAAGTAACTTGTAATCTAACTAAGTTACTTTTTCAAAGTAACTGTGGCAACACTGGTCCCGGGTGGCACCATCTATTGTTAACCAACACAGCGATCCCCCCTCCTTTCTTCTTACCGCACTCCGTTGCTTTTCGGTCCGCTCGTACAAGTTGGAAGCCGTCCAGATTTACGTGTGAGTCCGGAGAAAGTTCAGGGAGGAGTAAGCTTTCTGAAGAAGGTAGATGATTGCATCATCAACCCCAACACGGGGCTGATACGCAAACTGCAGGGGGTCTTGTGATGGGCACACCAGCGGTCTGAGGTGGGCCAGGACCAGTCTTTCCATGACCTTCATGATGTAAACACATCCCATCGGTGCAAATACTTATCAAACAGCTTAAGTTATTTAAAATGTGCCTTTGCTAAAACATTACAATTGTATGGAAAGACAAACATGTCCCCCAGGGATTGGAGCTCTTATACACAAGTGAAATATTTGCAGCCTTGAACATAATTGTAACAGATGCATTACAGGCGTTCATCAACAGAACATTTACACCCCACTGATATAGACTGGTAATGGAAAAGATAAGGTATTACTGAATGCTGTAAACACAAATATCACTAGTATCAGGCTGCTATCATATATCACTGCAATTATATTGGCAGTGATGCAACTTACAAACAGCAACATTGAATTCCAAGGCAACCATATCAGAGTCCTTTTGCCACTCGTTTCTGGCACCACAGCTCCACCGAAACCCGTTTCCCAGCTGCTTCAAATGTTTGTTCAGAGACACAGAGTAAAAAAAAGCACCTGCTGAGAATCCCTTCGCAGTAAAGAAACACACCGCTGATGGCCGGGGCTCCTGATGAAGTTGAGCCGGATTTCCTGTCAGAGCCGTGAACGTGTCCTGCTGAGGATGCTGGACAGTTGTTCTATAATTAGGACTTAATTTCATATCCATGTTGAAATAGTCAATTTTACTGAATATTCACTTCAAGTAATGGTCAAATTAATATTGTGTCACATTTTTCTCATTTAATACAAAAAGTCAAAAGGTTGTATAATTTATTTTGCAGAATATGTTTATGCCTTACCGGAATTTGCAATGTATCTGCTGTCTGATCTAGAAAATACCAACTTTGGCTATTCACATAAACACTAGGATATATGTTTATTTATATCATTTTAAGCATTATTTAAGTAAAATAATCATTCAAACATGACAAATGTTTTTGAAA
Organism: Pseudopleuronectes americanus; assembly: GCA_038501795.1. Lineage (NCBI taxonomy): Eukaryota > Metazoa > Chordata > Actinopteri > Pleuronectiformes > Pleuronectidae > Pseudopleuronectes > Pseudopleuronectes americanus. The sequence goes on along the minus strand of JBAMIH010000068.1, from coordinate 119,040 downwards.
AAAGCTTTGTCTGGTAAGTGAGAGATCTCTGTCAACCTGTCCATACGTTACCTATTGGTCAATAGATCAAGTCTTCTCAGACTTTGATAGCCATTAACACAGTCATATTACAAATGAAGGCCTTAGTGTCAACAAACACACTGTGTATCCAGAAGGTACACACGTGTGCAGTATGTGAATGTATTAGCGTAGTTTGATGTGGGTAAATCGTAGCATGTAAACAGGTAATTTGGACCATACAAAAAAAACTTTATTTATGTAGTACTTTATATACAAACACTATAACACAAAGTACTTTCCATGCTTACTGCGATAACAAAACATCCCCCACCCCTTCACTCACCCCCAACCAAGCTCATAGCATAACAGTAATTACACTGTGGCTGTTAATCTCATAGTTTTCAACTCATGACTCAGGGGTAGGAAAGCAAATACAAAGCTGAGAGATGGTCACTCTGCTCAGGAGTTTGTTGAGCTCCTCGTTGTTGTGGACGGACAGCTACAGGTGGCGGGGGATGAAAATATCACGTAAAGCATGCCACCATAAAACCATGACCATTCTTTGCTAAATTCCCTATCACCTTATGAAACCAGATGAATTTAGTAAAACAGAATCCAGCAGAATGACAGGTTGTAATCAACAATCCTTTCAAGCATACATGAGGTGCTTTTAAAACTGGTCAGTATCCATTGATGCTTAATGAAAGATGAGCATAGTCACACTGTCACCCCTGACTAATAATACATGGGCATGTTCATAACACAATCAAAAACACACTGCTTGACACAGCACTAACAATTTTGACCCACTGCAACATGACTTTTAGCGCTCCTAAAACAAATCGGTGCATGTTTTTTTTTAATAAAATACCCCATTTAAATACTCATTCATAGTGTTCTTTTACACATATTTGCATTGATCGTTTAGGATGATATCGCGTATCGAGAGACTTTCTTTTGGTGGGGGTTTGTATTTTAGACAAAAGGCTATTTAAGTAATCAACAAAGGAACAAACCATACTTGAAACACAATATCCAAAACAATTGCAGTCAAGCATCAAGTGCTTACACTGCTTGTGCTGCACTAACACTTTTTTACAACTACGACCTGACATTTAATCTGAATAAAACAAATCGGTGCATGTTTTTTTTCTTTTTTTTATAAAAGACCACATTTAAAGTTTCAAATAGTCTATTAACTTCTAGATTTGTATGTCTTTGTTGCAATGTAACCTTATTATCCTCAGGGTCAATTTTTTGTGACAATGTTTAATGCCTCTTAATAAAAAAATTGTTAACTTTGGCTTTTTGTCTTCAGATTTGTGGACATTTCCAAATTTAATGGGGACAGCAGGGTAAAAGTTTCATGATTCTGTTTATGCAATATTCACAGAGTAGTAAGCAAACAAGGTCTATTTGTCAAGCTTGAAAGTACTGTAAACAACATTAGAGAGTGTATTCCTCTGACCTTAAAGTCATGTGTCAGTAACAAGGCAAAAGTTACATTTGGCATTCCACCAACCAAAATGATTTTCAGCTAGTTATGGAAGATAGCCTGATAACAAGAAAGCACTGAGAAATAACAGTCATAGTTCTAACAATCCATCTATTCCTCTGACTTTGAGGAGCAAAGATTTCATGAGCTTCTTTACGGGTACCATTCTAACCACCAGGGGGAGAAAAAACACCTCCTCATGAATAACACTGATCAGTGATTTGAGAAAGAGGACAACACGTCCAACAACAGTAGAAACTGCTATTGGAATTAAAAAATATTATTTTCCAATTGTAGAGATTATGTAGGATGTTAAGAATGTATATAACATGATTATCCCGCTTCAATTTAATTAAACAATGTTAAATTATTCGTTAAAAGTGTCTGTTTAATTACCTTAGTAGCTCTGCAAAGAATACACCATGGAAAGTATGCATAGTAAGACCTGGCCTGCTATTTATCCAATATTCATTAATATTGCTACTTTCACACCACCTCATTCTACAATTAGGACTTAATTTCATATCCATGTTGAAATAGTCAATTTGACTAAATATTCACTTCAAGCAACATTTGCACATTATTGCACTGTTTTATTTTCTCTTCAGCTACATATATATATATATATAATTTCTTTTCTATTTTAAATTTAGATATTCTATATTTTTCTTTTGTATGCTATTACTATTTTATTTTTGTGTGGATGTAATTACTGAGCATTTCTAGAAGAGAGCCTGTGACTCAAACATTTCATTGCCAGCGACTGCTTAATGTTATTGTTGTACATTTGATAAGATTCTTGACTTGAATCAATGGTCAAATTAATATTGTGGCAAATTTATCTTATTTAATACAAGTCAACAGGTTGTATCATTTATTTTGCATTATATCTTTATACTTTGCTGGAATTTGTAATGTCTCTACTGTCTGATTTAGACACATTTTTTCTACGGTTCATATCTATATATGAGATGAATTTAGTAAAACAGAATCCAGTAGAATGACTGTTTGAAATCAACAACACTTTCAAGCATACATGAAGTGCTTTTCAAACTGGTCAGTTTGAAAAGCACCTCCTCCTCATGACTAACCCTAACTGATAATGGATTTAAAAATTATTTTTAAATTGTAGAGATTATGCAGGATGTTACTCTTCATTTGTGTTAACAATGTTATACAATTAGTTCAAAGTGGGTGTTTGAATATTGATGGACATGTCATTAGAGTCAGGACAGTTTGTCTCCATAGAGAAAGTGTGTGGCTCTTAAAAGAGCCGTTGGATGGTTGATGTCTCCGCAGAGTGGTTTACTTGGAGCTGGTGTACTTGGTCACGGCCTTGGTGCCCTCAGACACGGCGTGTTTAGCCAGCTCCCCGGGCAGCAGCAGGCGGACGGCGGTCTGAATCTCCCTGGAGGTGATGGTGGAGCGCTTGTTGTAGTGAGCCAGACGAGAGGCCTCACCGGCGATGCGCTCGAAGATGTCGCTCACGAAGGAGTTCATGATGCCCATGGCCTTGGAGGAGATCCCAGTGTCGGGGTGGACCTGCTTCAGCACCTTGTACACGTAGATGGCGTAGCTCTCCTTCCTTGACTTTCTCCTCTTCTTCCCGCCCTTACCGGGGGCCTTCGCCACCGCTTTCTTGGAGCCCTTCTTGGGCGCTGGGCTTTGCTGGGTTCAGGCATTGTCACGATGTGATTCGTTCAAATGAATACAGACGCTGTTGGCCAGGCTGCTTTTCAACACATCACATGTAAATCATTATGTGCCGTTCCCTCTCTGTCATTGGCTGAATGTGGAGCGCCAGTGTAACAGCACGTGGGAGTGTCTCCATGTTCATGAGTCCATTGTTCTGCTGCTGACAGAGGTTGAGCTGTTGAGCTCAACTGGAACATTTTGGGGGGTTACACTAATCAGTCGTTTTCAGAGTATATGTCTTACAATGTCAAGATTTCAAAGTTATTTTATATCAAAAACATCAAATAATTTTTAATCTTAGTCTCCTTTGGTCTTTAATTTCAAAATATATACGTGACACTTAAAAACAGTTAATATTAATACACTTGATGATTATACTGTTATTTATATATATATATACGTGTGGGTGTATATGTACCTGTATGTGTGTATATATATATATATATATATACATATTCTTCTCTGTTCTGAGTTTTGAAAATTAACTCTGTAGCTGCATTAACTTGATCAGTTGAACACTACGTTAAGTTTTACTGGTTAATTAAAAAAACTAAATTGTTTAAATCTTGTTTCAGGACCATGGACAGAGCTGTTTGTTTAGGTGCTGAGCCTCATCAGTTTGTTGCTCTGAATGGATGTTGAGGAGCAGAGCGCAGCCGCTTTACGCTTCAAGTCTGTGTAGAAACGTTAGTCACGTATTGTAACTGTAGATTCTATTAGTATAGGCGCAGCCCTTTAAGGCTATCGCTAGCGGGCATAGGACTTGGCCAAAGCAGCAGGCACGCTGCTCACCCCGCATTTCCGCCTGGCAGACCATGATCCACAGATGTGTCTGGCTTGATCGCTCCAGGAGAGGCTGCGGAAGGAGCTCCTGGGAGCTTCCATCAGCTCGGACGGCCTCTTCGGGCCCAGACTGCAGACTGCGCTCGATGAGCTGCAGAAGACGGCAGATCCGGCTGACCAGTTCAAGAGGCACATGCCCCGGTCCTCCCGTCAGAGCAGAGAACAGGACCAACGGAGAGATCACCGGGCTCCTTTCCATCAGCGGTCGAAGCGTCCCGCGTAAGCGGCAGCGGCAGTGCCTCGTCCCCCCGTTCAACCCAGTCTCATCAGAAAACCTTCAGTGGCAACGTTGGTCCACTTGGAAAAATGTTTCCATCTCACAATCTGGCCTCTCAAAGTGTGAAATGGTAACATTTTTTCTGAGCATTGTTTTGCATTGGCGTGTGCGCATGTCACGTGACTCCCGAGGTCCCGTCAACGGGAAGGAAAACATGACGGACATTCCTTGTTTTTTCAGATAAAAATATAATTTTGTAACTTAGTTTGGGCATAAAAATACATTCTGACACCATTCTTAGCGAGAAATGTGGTCTTTGCTTCCACAGTCTTCAGCCAGTTCGTGCTTATGATATATATTTTAATAGTTATCACGAATGTTTTTATGGATAAAATAAACTACTTACCTGACAGAAGGAAGATGACATGGTCCGGTGCCGCACTCGTGTCTGCCGGTATGAACAGACTCGCAGGATCCTTCGCATTAGAGGTGTAATCTAGCCTCAAATATTAATATTATATAACATGAATAACATTCACGATCACTGAACAACACCACGCAGGGACGGTGATTTAAACAGCACGCTACGGCGTGGTGTGGCATGGCAGCGTCATAGCAACCATCATAGCAACCATAAAAACATTCGTGATAACTATTAAAATATATATCATATGCACGAACTGGCTGAAGACTGTGGAAGCAAAGACCACATTTCTCGCTAGGAATGGTGTCAGAATGTATTTTTATGACCAAACTAAGTTACAAAATTATATTTTTATCTGAAAAAACAAGGAATCTCCGCCATGTTTTCCTTTCTGTAGACGGGAACTCGGGAGTCACGTGACATGCGCACACGCCAATGCAAAACAATGCGAGCGCCCTGTTCCTGGTCCAACCCGCCGGAGGAACCTCCCAGGAAGCACGGGAGGAGATCCTGACATTTTGGGGATTCGTGCGTTTTAAATATGGGAAATGTTCGAATAAAACAGTCTACTCCTGAGTCAGCTGGCTCTGTTGTCACTGTTTCACACACATCCACCACACCAGCTTGTCTGGAGAATAAAAGGTTAGCGCTACCATCAGTCCGGTGTCTTGCCAACAGTAAAACATCCTGAGACCAATCATGTGTGGGGTTGCTCCTCAAACAAGGGAGTGGGCTCACTCACAATTCTGCCTAAGAGCACCGCCATGAATAAAGAATGGTACCAAAACATCCTCCGAAAGCGACGTCTCCAAACCATCCAAGAACAGTTTGGTGACGAAAAATGCCTTTTTCCAGCATGCTGGTGCACCTTGCCATAAAGCAAAAGTGATAACTAAGTGGCTCGGGGAACAAAACATTAACATTTTGGGTCCATGGTCAGGAAACTCTCAAGAACTTAATCCCACCGAGAACTTGTGGTCAATCCTCAAGAGGTGGGTGGACAAACAAAAACCCACAAATTCTGAAGTTAATTGACAGCATGCCAGGGTGAATTGCAGAGGTCTTGAAAAAGGAGGGTCAACACTGCAAATAATGACTCTTTGCCTGAACTCAATGTTACTGTCAATAAAATATTTTGACACTTATGAAATGACTGTAATTATACTTCAGTATACTATAGTAACATCTTACAAAAAGATCTGAAAACACTGAAGCAACACACTATCCCAAAACCAGTACTTGTCATTCTCAAAACTTTTGGCCACAGCTGTAGGACCCTCCGATGTAGATACCCACCCCTCTTAGTTAGAGGTGGATTGTACAGTGTTCTCCACTCAGGACTCTGAGTTTCCAGCCTCACAGCAGTAGGCATCTTTCTTTTGGCTAAATGGTACATCTTTACAGATTTACTTCTATTTCAAACACACACACACTTCACACTTCATTAGGGGCTACTTAATACTTTGTAAACTATTTTATACACCATTAGACACACATAATTATAAGAATAGGATAAGTATGATGAAAAGTAATATGTGTTATAGGCATTGCCTGATGTTGTCTTACATCATGGTCTAATCTTTACCATCTTTTTGGGCCAAGGAAAAACACCCACACTCTCTTGTTTCTCCTCAGATTGTATAAATATTTCAGCTTTGCAACCGGTACATTTGGTATAGGCAGAGGCGCGGATGCATAGAAATGGCCCAGCTGAGAAATCAAAGGAATCTTAGACATCATAGCAATCAATGACACTGTGACATTAAAGCCAACTGACAACAAAATAGAATTATGGACACTTTGATGGCACCAAAGGTATGGAGCCTTTAAAAGTTTTCCCCATATTGATTTCCCATCAGTTCCCATTTACTTCAATTGTACTGAATTCAGCTGTAATGCTATTTACCCCTGAAACTCCAAATGTGGTTAATGAACTCAAACAATTATGAGTGAGAAGAATTTTCATTCTTGGTCGAACTATCCTTTTAACTGTTGGTGACTATGTTTTTCATTCCAAAAAACTAAAAAAAATGTATATATTATTTGTTATATTTGAGATATTTTAACTTTATAGCACAAGCTAAAAGTACACACAAAGGTAACATTCAAAACTACGTCTTTATGAGTCGGAAAATCTGATACTTTTAAAGCAAACACCTGATTTTAAAAATAACTCCTATTATTAAGTACATCTGATCTAATGTCAGGATTACTCCCAGATTGGACTTTATTAGTCATGAACCAAAACAAAGCAAACAGACAGTCGAGGAAGTTGTAACCCTTGGTTACACTAGAATGAGTGTTAATGTGGACCAGGATACTCCTATTTTCTAGGTAAGTAGGAGCCCTGGACTTGAGAATCAATAATGAGAATAACTAAACACAATTTCTTTAAATTAACTTGTATTTAAACACAACTGTAGTTCAAATTTGTTTGACAATAGAATACAGAACAAATTTCCAAAATAATTAACAGAAATAAATAAAATAAGAAAGTGTGCTGTTACGCCCCTGGTGGCTCGGAGTGGAACATAAAATAAATGCAACAGGTCTGGAGAAGTGAGGGTGCAGTCACACTGAAACCATGACACGATATAAGGCAAAAGAAGGAATTTATTTAAACAAAGCAACACAGGGATCAACAAGGACTCTCAGTGGCACCAAAGAAAATAACTGTCCGTGATTGTTTTTTACAGCTGTCTGCTCCTTCTCGTTTGTGGCCATGCTGTCCGTCTTTCGAGGTAAAAGAAAAAATCGACATTTCCCCCAAACAGCAAAAGCTGTAAGGGGATTGTTGAAAATAATAAACTCTACTTTTCGAACAAACGAAAAACTTACAATACATTGACGTAGAAACTTATTTTACGTGTAGTGATTTAAAATGGTTCAGAGATGACAGTTAAATGTCAATTTGGTTCACAACATTTATCCAGAATAATCAGGACGGGAGGCTGAGATTTCAGAAATATACAATTTATTGAATAGATGCAAATGATTTAAAACAGACTGCTCAAACAGTAAAGTGACATGTTCAAAGGTTGAAAGGCTGGCCTGGACTTGATATAAATGACAGCCTAAAAAGAGAGAAATTAGAGGCTCCAGACCCAATGGTACAACGCTAAAATATCATGCATTAAAACAAAACATGGCATATGACATACGAACCGTGCTCTGTATGGCCTGTAAGTATACATGTGTTGTGTTCTGTTTTGTGTTGTTTTGTCTCCTCCTCCTGGTTGAGTGGTGATGCCTGCAGGGACCTGGAGGGGGAGCTCTCGGTTAGGACGCGTCAGTGAAGTGCAGGCCGCAGAGGAGATTCCATTTAACCGCGAAGATACGTAGCCGAGTCATTAATAGGTTTTAATAATATCTTCTAACACTGTGCGTGTATCATCAAATCACTGCAGTGAACGTGACTGTGCCATCAGGCGCACAGAGCGCACTGGAGATCACTTACAGGAAATGAAGAAACTTTCCAAATAATATCCCAGAGGAGGTGAGGATCCACAGATGTGAGGGAATCGGTCCGATGCTCTAAATAAATAAATACTACCGTGACAGTGGCAAGGGGTTCTGCGTGCATGCGAATGGAAGGATGAGGAAGAAGAGAGGGTTCAGCAATGTCTGATCAGCTGATATAGATTCTATTGATCTGTGATCATTTTTTTACTTCAGGCTCCGTTCTTTCTCTCGTCTTCACTCTCACACATTGTGTTATCCAGAGCACCGGCAGAGTATCAGTATATTTTCTTTATTAGTGACATCACTGCTGTCCCATAAAGTCGCTCTTCACCTCCACCTCAATAACAAACACCTCGATGTCAGTGTCAGAAAGTTTCGCTTCCTCTTCTTTTCACTTGATGCCGTGACTCCGTTGGGTAGACGTATCAAGAATATTACAACTTAACATACAGTACATTTCATTGAGTTTTAAGTAAATCAAGCCTTATAGTGTTTTATTTTTTGTATATTTATTTGTATATTATTTTTTATTTGGAAGTTTTATATGCATACAAATAGGATAGATCCCATTTGGAGTTTCAGGGGTAAAAAGCATTGAAGGGGAATCCAATACAATTTAAGTAAATGGGAACTCCTTCAAACGAATAAAATCAATTTGGGAAAAAACTTTTAAACTACAAAGGAATTCATTAGTCAAGTAATTCTATTTTGTTGTCAGTTTGCTTTAATGTCACAGTGTCATTGATTGCTATGATGTCTAAGATTCCTTTGATTTCTCAGCTGGGCCATTTCTATGCCTCCGCGCCTATGCCTATACCAAATGTACCGGTTGCAAAGCTGAAATATTTATACAATCTGAGGAGAAACAAGAGAGTGTGGGTGTTTTGCCTTGGCCGAAAAAGAAGGTAAAGATTACACCATGATGCCCGTCTCACACCATGATGTAAGACACCATCAGGCAATGACTACAACACATATTACTTGTCTCATACTTATCCTATTCGTATAATTATGTGTGCCTAATGGTGTATAACATATTTTACAAAGTATTAAGTAGCCCCTAATGAAATGTGAAGTGTGTGTGTTTGAAATAGAAGTAAATCTGTAAAGATAAACCATTTAGCCAAAAAAAAGACTCCTTCCACTCTCACCTGGACACTAGGTGTCCCTGTTCTTCCGTTCCCAGAGCTACAGGTGGGGTGGGCATCAGCGACAATCAGAGCACATCTTGGTCAGGTGTGCTCTGCCCTTTAAAAGACTGGCCAGATTCGTCTCTCTCTCTCTCTCTCTCACTCGCTACCTACGGGACGAGGTTGGCTCTCCCGCGGACGCCAGCACCCTTCTCTGTTTTGTTCTTGGAGACTTTGTTTGTAGTTTGTTCCGTTAATAAATATTCTAATAGAGCCACAGTTCACCCATGTCGTCTCCCTCCTTGCCACAGTCTTGAGCCGGGCTGTGACAAATGGGGGCTCGTTCATTTCACACTTTTTCGCATTTGTGAAAGACTGAATAGGTGGAGAAGGCAATTTGTGTGAATGAGACCTGTGATCAGGTAATGTGTGAGCGTAGTGTGACGTCACACACCAAGTCAGCTGTGCGCCTCGTGTTTTTGTGAATGAGCTTTGTCGTTTGTTTGTGTGGGAGATGTTCCGGTAAGTGAACTTATTAGACCGCTGTTCGCCGGATCAGTTAATTCAATTGCTGATCATTTCAAAATGGATAATGGGGATAAACGTTTAAAGGAGATTGTCAGGAGGATCCTCGTGATAATCTGGTGGAAATTGGAGTAATTGACACAACATTCAAAGCCGCTGTTTCTCCAGAGTCTGGTGCTACTGCTCAGTCTGTCTCCGAGGCTGCGTTAACGTTTGAACAGCGTGAAAGGCTGCTATTGTTACAGCGGGTTGTGACTCATGGGGAAATTAAACGAATGGAACTGGAAGTTCACCGACTGAGTTTATCTCATGTTGAGGGCCAGGTCCCTGTTTCTCCTGAGCTGTCACGCTCTTTCGATGTGACCAGTTGTCTGCGTCTCATTCCTCAGTTTGGTGAACAGGATGTAGACACGTTCTTCTCTCTCTTTGAGCGCGTCGCCGACAGTAGAGACTGGACGGATTCTGAGTGAACATTATTGTTGCAGTGCGTGTTATCAGGTATTACGGCTCAGGAGGCGTACTCCGCGCTGAGTATTACTGATAGTAAGATCTACGAGATGGTTCAAGCTGCGGTGTTAAACGCAAACGAGCTGGTGCATGAAGCATATCTCCAGAGATTCAGATCATGGGAGAAATCAGGTAAACAGACCCACATGGAGTTCGCCAGAGAGCTAAATATTCAATTCAATCGTTGGTGTTATTCACTGAATGTGGACAGTTATGGCGATTTGTGTAATTTAATCGTTCTAGAGCAATTTAAAAATACAGTACCCTCTCAGATAGCGATGTATTTAAATGAGCGGAAAGTAGAAACCGGCACAGAGGCCGCTGCAAAGTACTTTGAAGTATCCTGAAATGATCTATTCCACAGTGAAAATGTCTGACTTTACTTTGAAAAATTTAAAACAGCTAGTTGTTGGAATTTGCTTTGAAAATTCTCCAAATATATTCAGTAACAATCTTTGATATTCAGTATGTAGATCGTCAGTGAGGTCCTGAACACAGTCATATCAGTCTCTCTCTGAACTTATTGATGTAACAACCCCTTCCACCCTCACCTGGACACTAGGTGTCCCTGTTCTTTCTTCCCCAGAACTGTAGGGGGAGTGGACAACAGCGACAATCACAGCACATCGCGTCCAGGTGTGCTCTGCCCTTTAAAAGGCTGGTCAGATTTGTCTCTCTCTCTCTCTCTCTCTCTCTCTCTCTCTCTCTCTCTCTCTCTCTCTCTCTCTCTCTCTCTCTCTCTCTCTCTCTCGCTACACGGGATGAGGTTGGCTCTCCCAGACTCCAGCACCCTTCTCTTTTTTGTTTTTGGAGACTTTGGTTGTTGATTATAATTTATTCTGTTAAATAAATATCCTGAAATAGTAACAGTTCCCCGTGTCGTCTCCCTCCTTGTCAAAGTCGTATGCCGGGCTGTGACATTCATCTTTACAGATTTACTTATATTTCAAACACACACTTCACATTTCATTAGGGGCTACTTAATACTTTGTAAAATATTTTATACACCATAAGGCACACAATTATAAGAATAGGATAAGTATAAAGTAAAGTAATGTGTTATAGGCATTGCCTATGGATTGTGTCTTACATCATGGTGTGAGACGGGCATCATGGTCTAATCTTTACCTTCTTTTTGGGCCAAGGTAAAACATCCACACTCTCTTGTTTCTCCTCAGATTGTAGGGTCAGCTTTGCAACCAATACATTTGGTATAGACATAGGCACGGAGGCATAGAAATGGCCCAGCTGAGATATCAAAGGAATCTTAGACATCATAGCAATCAATGACACTGACATTAAAGCAAACTGACAACAAAACAGAATTATTTGCCTAATGAAATCCTTTGTAGTTTAAAAGTTTTTTCCCAAATTGATTTTATTCGTTTGAAGGAGTTCCCATTTATTTAAATTGTACTGGATTCAGCTAAAATGCTTTTTACCCCTGAAACTCCAAATGGAATCTACATTTGACTGTTTTTATTCCAGAAAACTACAAAATGTATTTATATTTTTATTTAAGTATTTTAACTGTATTTACACAAGCTTAAATTATACACAAAGGTAACCTTAAAAAGCGATGTCTTTATGCAAAATATTATTAGGCTGTGTCACCAATCAAGAGGAGGATGTCGAGTACCAACGTGGCGGACGGGACAAGATTCCTCAAGCTAAAATTCAATAATCAGGTCCAGTCACTGTCGTACTCAGCCAGATTCAATACTGCGCTGGGTGCAGAATACTTTAGAGTAATTCACGACAAGCAAACAAGAGTATGCAGGATGTGTGTACAGCCGGGACACTAAGGGAATGCCCGGAACAATACTAAATGCAGCCTGTGTTTAAATAAATTGGAGGAGTGTGTGTGCAACAAAGGTGAAACAGGAGGTTCAAGATGAGTCTGGGGACAGTGAGGAAGTCAGTCTGATGGAGGAGAGCACAGGTGAAGAGGAGGCGGCTGGTGCGGCCAGTTTGTCGAGGCCTGCCGCGTAGCGGGAGAGAGGAGGAGGAAAAAAAGGAGCGGAGGAAAGTGCAGAGCTGGGAGTCACCTTGCCAACAGGGGAGCAAGGGGAGAAAATAACTGAACGAAAGACAAAAAAACAGAACGATAACAGCACGGACTGCGGAGAACGGGACAGCAGCAGACATCTACTGAGCTTTGCTCCGTGAGAGAAACACAGAGCGGCGAGGCTTCGACAGAGACTGCAGCCCAGGCTCTCGATCCAAAAGCACTCGACTCAGACTCAGACAAGGACTTGGCAATGAAAATAACACAAATAAGGAAAACGCAAAACACGGAGAGGCAGCAAAGAATTAACAAGAAGAGTAAATCTAAGAACAAAAAATGACAATCAGGAATAAACAACGGCAACCGTAACATCATTTAATGCCCAAAGGCTACGCAAGAAAAGGAAAAGACAACAAATATTAAAGATCGAATATGGCATATTATGTGTACAGGAAACCCACTGGGATGAGGGAGATCGAGAAGGAGGATGGGTGAGGTGTTTGTAAATTATGGGGATGGGAAATCAAGAGGAGTCGGAATCTTAATAAAAAGAGGAGTGATGAAAATGTAAAAAAAAAGTGCAGAAGATGGAGATGGGAGGTTTATAGGGGTTACTTTTGAATATGTTCGAAATTAATATCAACTGTTGAATGTATATGCAACGAATGAAGAGAAAGAAAGGGTGTTTTTTTTGGAAGAATGGAAGAAATGTGTGGTGAAAATTGTATGATAGTGGGGGACTTTAATGTCTGTTGTGAAAGGCTGGATGTATTTGCAAATGCGTTTAAAAAATAACTCATAGACAAAGGGTAGAAAGAGTGATAAGGGTGAAGGGTCTGAGTAAGGTGTGGAGAGAAGGAATGGAGAATGCTATGGCTTTTTGGGTTGACTGACAGAGGGGGGAAATTCAATGTCAATCTTTTTTGATGTTTGCAAATATGTTGTTTTGAAGAACTTTTATTTATTGTTTTTGATTGAATGTATGCTTTTAAATTTCTGAATCAAAGTACATATACAAAATAGTTATTTTGATAAATAAAAAAATTAAGAAAACACGCCCAATCTCGTCTCGAAAGCTAAGCAGGGTCGGGCCTGGTTAGTACCTGGATGGGAGACTGCCTGGGAATACCAGGTGCTGTAAGCTTTTTCCACTTCTCTTTGCAAACATCAGAGAGCTCCAAAGGAAACATTCCTTTGTTCCAGATGTTTCTTATGTGTTCTATGCTTATCTCCGAACACTTCCTAGGCACTTATCACTGAGGCCAAAAAAAGGCCTGGAATTGCCCAACACAATTGCAAATCATTGTCATGATGTAATATTTGAATAGAATGATGATAGAGCAGGGAGTTTACTCAACATCAAGGAAAATACAGTAAATTAAAACTTGACATCATTACTGAAGTAAATGATTGAATGTTCTAAGGATGTTTTTCCTTGCATTATTACGTAAAAATGTTGTTTTCTTGAACATTTCCCCTGATTTATTCAGATGTATAAAATAAGGTATAGTGGGTGTAATCATTCGCTTACGGCCACACCAACCTGAACGCCCTTGAACGCATCACGGACTGACTTCATCGATCTGTGACACGGTAGCGAGCCACCACAGGTGGCTGCTCCGGACCTTTTTTTCTTTTAGCTTTTTTCTTCTACTTTATCTACTTCTACCTATTCTTCTTCTTGTGTGTAAATCCAACTGGATGTTAGCGTTGTGATTGTCTTGTTTAGTGTGTGTGTGTGTGTGTGTGTGTGTGTGTGGGTGTCCCACGCGGCAGTGACGCACTGTGCGGGGGTATCTGAGCCTGTTTGGAAGTGTACCTCGCGACAATGGCGGAGTCGAGCACGGAGCGGGTGAGTGGAAACGCTGTGACCCACGGAGGTGATAGAGGGAGAGGCACGGAGTTAACACAGAGCAAGAGCTGCACAAACAATGAGAGGAAAGAGAGGGAGCTAACCGTAATGGTAGAGATGGAAGGCGAGGGTGAAGCAACGGTGATGGAGCTGATGAGGTGCGCGAGGGAGCTGTGTGGGGGGGCTGCTGGCGTCTGGACACATAGACGGGGAAAAATATGAAATGACAATGAGTCACCCGAAAGGGAAAGAGAGGCTCATGGACGGGTTTAAAATAGGGGATACGAGGGTGTGTGATAGATAGTTAAAATGAGGATGGTTAATGACTTCAATCCAGATTGGTTGGTCTGCCCTCTACTGGTATAGCCTGTGCTGATCGATTAGATCTGCTATCGATTAGTGCTACCTGCAGGGGCCGGATTAGGGGCGCTCTGGGCACGGTGTCATTCCTGATGAAGCTGATGCAGCAGAAACACCGTGTCAGAGTCATTTCATTAACATCTCCCCTTTTCAGGTAGGAAATTAATGTTTATGATCTGTGAATATGTTAACAAGATGTTTTGTAACAAGATAAGAGTTATTATGATTGTTGAAGGTGTTATTGTGTGCTGTTTGTGCAGCTAGTTAACACTTTTATGTAGCTCCGCTCTTCCAGTGGTAAAAAAGGAGCAGCACGAGGGAAGCATGAGTGCAACAGATGCTGTGTGCATGGTAACCATGTTTAGTTAAGCAGGACACACAAACAGAAAGTATGATGTTGCTGATGTGTTTGTCTGTGGTTAATGATCACTATGTTTATGGATGTAAATAATAAGAGATAAGATATTTTTGTTTATTACCAATAATTTATGTAATGTATAAGAACTAATAGGCCATTTATATATATTGTTACCTGTTCAGATGTTGTAACTATGTAAATTGATTCTGTAAATTATAAACACATTCCTGATGAAGCTGATGCAGCAGAAACACCGTGTCAGAGTCACTTCATTAACATCTCCCCTTTTCAGGGCACAACATTTGGAGGCACCACTGGGAAGAATGTGACTAGGGCCAGCTGTCCCGGATAGACGTCCCCGATCATCATTCAACCCCTCACATTTACAACCAAGGTGGACGATAGCGTGTGGTGGTTCATCAACTGCGTAGAGAGACATGCATGCATCTGAGGTCAACCGCTGGTGCCAGGAGAACTGCGTTGTCTACTCTGCAAGGAGAAAGTTCTACATCACATCGACATTGTCCACGGATCAGAGACGGAAATGGATTCTTCACAGCGAGAGAACTTGAAGATAGAAGTTGGTGGTGCTCTGTACACATTGAAAAGATGCGTTGATTGAAGTTTTTGATTTTCTAACTATTGCTGGTTCAGGATTTGAAGAGGTATCAGGCAAAAATCGCTCCTCTCTCATTTTACATGTCACAAGGCACTTAGATAGAGAAGAGTTGGATAAACTTGAGGATGAGGGTATGGCAGAGCTACTGATTTTGAGAGATAAAATTATCGAGTTGCAACAGGCTGCACAAAATGCTGCACTAGAAAAGGCAGCCTCAGAGGCGAAAAAGTTAGACATTGCGCAGGAGCAAGTTGTTCAGCCTTCAGAAGGAGAGCGGTTGCAAAAAGAGATCGAGAAACTACAATTAGCATTAGCTTTATCACAACAGGAGAGGTCAAGTCAAACTGGTGGAGCCAAAAAGTCAGTGAGTGGGGAAGATAATGGGGCTAAACAAGAACATGACTCACCTCAACAGACCCCACAGCCTCGTGTCTCCTTTCAGTGGAGTAGAGAATTCAAAATATCAGGTCAGGTTGGTGAGCCAGGGCAAAAGGACAAACTTACCTTCTCTAGTCTAGCACACCAAATCGAGCAAGGCATCAACAAGGGATTTCCTGAAATAGAAATAGTTGATGCAGTGATTAGGGCAATCGCACCAGGCTTGCAGTTACGCAGCTACTTGGAGGGAAAAAACAACCTTACCTTACCTACCTTGAGGAGGATTCTCAGATCCCATTACCAAGAAAAGGGTGCAACAGACCTGTATAAACAGCTCACTTCAGAGGTCCAAAATAGTAAGGAAACCCCACAAAACTTCCTGATCCGTGCTTTAGATTTGAGACAAAAAATCCTGTTTGCCTCACAGGAAACAGAATCTGGTTTAAGATATGATCCGGTCCTCGTACAGAGTATGTTTCTCCATTCCGTTCTAACAGGCCTGCAAAATGACAGCATTAGAAACGACCTCCAACCGTACCTGCAACAAACAGCAACAAGTGATGAGCTGCTTCTTGAGAAACTCAACATTGCTTGTGCAAACGAAGCAAAGAGACAAAATAAAAATAAACTGTTTATCCAACAGCGGCCAACCACTGTGCACTCAGCTCAGTCTAATGAAATACCTGTAGATATAAAAGGAAAAAACCCAAATTCAGAACACACCAGCAAAATCCAGACTGATGTACTAAATGAATTAAAAGAAATGCGTTCTGACATGGCATTATTGAAAAATCTAAGCGTTGAGGTTGCACAAATCACAGAGTCAATTCGACAGCCTAACCCCACACAGCCACAGTATCTGGCCTCACCTGTGACGGATAAATGCATTCTCCCTCCCCAGTTCCAGAATGCACCACAAAGATACTGGCCTCCCCCAGGACCAGGACGAAGAGGAGATACAGCCCAATATCAACAAAGCTTCTTACCACAGCACCAGTATCCTGCTCCGAATCGTGCACGCCTGAGAAAATGTAATGGCTGTCAGCAAAGTGGAGGTGAATATTGCACTCACTGCTACAGATGTGGCAGCAGCGAACACTTTCAGGTTGCAGGATGAGAGGAACCAGACAAGAAAATGATGTTCCGTTAAACGAAAGAGGGTTACCCCATCGGGACATGGAGTAACCAGCCACAGTCGAATGTCCCAACAGCATTGCTCCCACTGTGGTGTCCATGGAAAAGACCGAAGACTCAGAGCATGTGCATCCTGTAAAAAAGACATTTACTGTTCTAAAATCTGTCAAGCTGAACATTGGCCAAAACATAGAACACGATGCAACCAGCATCTTCGCCCACAAGTAAACCAGCTCTCCCACCAAAGGGCAAATACCACCTGCACCAATAAGGACAGTCATTCTTGCCTTGTTGCTCTGGTAGGAAAACGATGTATGGTTGAGTGCTATATACAAGGCCGTAGGACTCAAGCATTATGGGATACAGGCTCTCAAGTCTGTATTGTTGATGAAAAATGGAAAAGGAGACATTTGCCATGTGAGAAATTAAGAGATGTCTCTGAATTACTTGATGCAACCGATGCTTTGAAAATCACAGCTGCTAATGGACAGAGCATGCCATATAAGGGTTTCATTGAGTGCAACAGATGTTGTGTGCATGGTAACCATGTTTAGTTAAGCAGGACACACAAACAGAAAGTATGATGTTGCTGATGTGTTTGTCTGTAGGTATTGTTCACTATGTTTATGGATGTAAATAATAAGAGATAAGATATTTTTGTTTATTACCAATAATTTATGTGAATGTATAAGAACTAATAGGCCATTTATATATATTGTTACCTGTTCAGATGCTGTAACTATGTAAATTGATTCTGTAAATTATAAACAAATTCCTGATGAAGCTGATGCAGCAGAAACACCGTGTCAGAGTCACTTCATTAACATCTCCCCTTTTCAGGGCACAACACATGTAAATGGTGAAATATTGTAAATTTAATTTTAATTTGAGGCCGAAGAGAAGACCTGGACAGTTTCTCAGACACACGGTGTTAGGTTTTGGGTTTTCAAGAAGAAAAATCTCCAGTATATGTAAAGTGAACAGCAGAGGCTTTGTTTACATGCAAATTAATCACCAGGATATCAGCAGTGGCATTTTCATATCCTGCTAATAAGCCCAGTGAGTGCTGGAGTATTTACCACAGAAACTGAACTCACACAAGCCACAAAGTCCGATGGTAAAACAGATCCTGATCCAGACATGAGCCTCCAGCACTTGTTGCATATCAATTCCAGAAGTCTCTGTCTCTCTGTGTCTCATATGTCTTGAGAACTGATCATCTTATCTTATTAATAAACTTTTTATAAATAGATGACCAGTGTCCTGTAGCAGTGGTACCAGGGACTCATCAACAAAGTTGTCAATCACGACAATGGTAACAACAGATTCTTCACTTTCAGTCTCATCTGTCAATCATGACTTTTCACAAAGTTTCTATATCATCAAATAACTAATTTAAACCAAACTTATCAACACACTTGAACACACATCAGTGTGAAAACCACGACCTAGATGTCAAGAGGATTCTGCTTCACTGTTGAGGAGCTGTCATGTCGTCCATCTTTATTTACAGTCTCATATTCGAGGCTCGACTCTGCATGTTTCCATTTCCACTGAGATTCAGCAGCTGCTGGATTTCCTCTTCATTTCTTTAAAGATTAAGATTAAGATCCATTTATTGTCCCAAACACATGCACAGACATGCACAGACACACTCATGCAGGTAGGGAAATTTAACTTCTGCTTTTGACCCATCTGTGTGCAGGACACACAGAGCAGTGAGCGACCATGTGCAGCGCTCGGAGAGCAGATGTTGGGGGAGTAAGGTGCCTTGCTCAGGGGCACTAGACAGTGTCTAGACAGACTCTTGGATTTTTGGTGCAGATCAATCCAGGTTCGTCTTTTGTTGTCTTTCTGTGGAATCGAACCAGAGACGAACCAGAGACCTTCTCTGCCCATAGTCCAAGTTTCATCTCAGTCACTGAAAAACTAAATGTTTCAGATTCATCAGCGACTGTGCACATTGAACAGACAACGACACAAAACGAAAACCTGTCACATCAGCAAACACGGAGTCTGCACTTTTTTTGCCCCTTGGTGGTAGCACAGTCTGTGACAACTTCTACAGCTGATTCTCGCTGCTCTTATTTGCTGAGTCATGTAAATGTGTGTTGATAACAGTGCAGCCACACAAGTTTAAATCACTTCCAATACACCTGAATATTGTTTTACTCCAATAAATACCAGCACATTTCTGTATGAAGCCGGTGCTGCAGAAATTTTTAAATAAAAACCTTTTAAAAACAAATGAATGGATTCAGTCAACAGAAACACAGGAGTGTGTTTTTTTTTAAAACAGTTAAGTAACAGGAAGTGCTGCAAAAATGTTTGTCCTGAATAAAAATTGGATGGGCAACTCTGCCTTCTGCACAATGTGGTGCTTCTGAACTGAGAATACTGGTCAAACTCAAGTTTCAGTGCAAAGTTGAACTGGTTTTATTTATTGTATTCAACTTCAGGGAGCTTTTTTGTTTATTTGTTGACTAATTTATTATAAGTTTCTGTTTCCTTAAAAATAAATGCTGCTGGGAGTTCCCTCCACCTCTTATTCTCAGATAATGTTGACACGTTCTTTCATTAAACATATGCTTGAAGGCATTTCAACAAAGTTCTGTGTTGGAGCTTGTGGTATTCCAAATTGTATCACTTTTGAGCGCTGCACAAATAAAATGTAAAATTATGATCACCGTCATGATGTTAGGTGTTGATAAAGAAGATGGACCCAGGATGCAGAGGTTTTAACAAAAAGGGTATTTAATATAAAAAAGGTCTTTAACTAACATAAACAATACAATAATAGGTGAAAAAACTGGTTAGGCAAAAACACAAATTCCGAGCAGCAAGGTGCTGGGGGAAACAGAAGATCAGGAACAGACAGCGAGACATGACGAACCTTAGGTGACAGCAACAACCAGTACGAACCGACAAGGACAAAGGGAAGAACAGAAGGTTATATACACAGAGGGGAAGGCAGGGGCATTAAACACAGGTGCAACACATGAGGACTGGGAAAGACAATCACCAGGACAGGAAGTGAAGACAGAAACAACACACAAGGAGCAGAGACTACAAAATAAAACAGGAACCAGAAACAATGTGCAAACATGAAAACAACTCGAACAAACACAACAGAGATTTAAAAAAAGAGAAAACACTACAGAATTTAGCCTGACAATTCTAACCTAAGTTGCCAGACTGTTACAGATGATTGATGTCAAAGACAAGAAACACTGTAGAGAGGGCCGTGAACGAGCGCAGAAGGAGCAGAGGTCTGTGGCGTCACATGGAATTGCACTTTGGAGAACTTTGACCTGTGAAAGTCATTAAGTTCTGTCTTATCTGGGTGGACTGTCGAATGATGTGGACTTTGTCAAGTTATCAGTGTTAATAAAACACACCCTGAAGATCCTGGGATGAAGCAAAGCTTGTAATTGGCTCCTCATTGCAAAGATGACGAGTTTTACTTTGACTTAACATTAACTTGCTCCGGCCCCTTCACGGAGCTGCTGTTTTAAGTGAAGTGAGCGTGAAGTGTGGTGAAGTTCAGGAGCTGAGAGGCAACAAGGACAGGATCTTGATACAACTTTTGTCAGTTAAAGGGAAACTGAGTTCCATGACGTTGAAATGGCTCAGAGAGAATTTCAACTGGAGCAGGAAACGTTCTGCTGTCCAATCTGTCAGGATCCACTGAAGGATCCGGTGACTACTGGCTGTGGACACAGCTTCTGTAAGATCTGTATTAACACCCACTGGGACAATGGGGAGGAGAGAGGAAGCTACAACTGTCCTCAGTGTAGAAAGACCTTCACACCGAGGCCTGTCCTGGAGAAAAACACCATGTTAGCTGCTTTAGTGGAGGAGCTGAAGAAGACTCCAAGCTGCTCCTGCTGATCACTGCTATGCTGGAACTGAAGATGTGGCCTGTGATGTCTGCGCTGGGAAAAAACTGACAGCTCTCAAGTCCTGTTTGAATTGTTTGGCCTCTTATTGTGAAAGACACCTCCAGCCTCATTTTCAGTCAGCTCCATTGAAGAAGCACAAGCTGGTGGAGCCCTCGGAGAAGCTCCAGGAGAACATCTGCGCTCGTCACGACGAGGTGATGAAGATGTTCTGCCGCACTGATCAGCAGTGTATCTGTTATCTCTGCTCTGTGGAGGAACATAAAGACCATGACACAGTGTCAGCTGCAGCAGAAATGACTGAGAGGCAGAGAGAGCTGGAGCTGAGCAGGGAGAAGATCCAGCAGAGAGTCCAGGACACAGAGAAAGACTTGAAGCTGCTTCAACAGGAGGAGGAGGCCATCAACGGTTCTGCTGATAAAGCAGTGGAGGACAGTGAGGAGCTCTTCACTGAGCTGATCCGTCTGCTGAAGAAAGGAAGATCTGATGTGAAGCTGCAGATCAGATCCCAGCAGCACACTGAAGTGAGTCGAGTCAGAGAGCTTCAGGAGAGACTGGAGCAGGAGATCACTGAGCTGAAGAGGAAAGACCATGAACTGAAGCAGCTCTCAGACACAGAGGACCACAACCAGTTTCTACACAACTACCCCTCACTGTCACCACTCAGTGGATCTACACACCCATCCAGCATCAGGATCCGTCCTCTGAGGGTACTTTGAGGACGTGACAGCAGCTGTGTCACAGGTCAGAGGTCGACTACAGGACATTCTGAGTGAGACAGAGACAGAGATTTTACAGATTGTGTCTCAAGTGGATGTTTTACTGCCACAAACCAGAGCCAGAGACCAGAGCTGACTTTTAAAATATTCACAGGAAATCACACTGGATCCAAACACAGTAAACAAACGTCTGTTATTATCTGATGGGAAACAGAAAAGTAACATTAATGAGAGAAGAACAGTCTTATTCTAATCACCCAGACAGATTCACTTATTATGGTCAGGTCCTGAGCAGAGAGAGTCTGACTGGACGTTGTTACTGGGAGGTGGAGGTGAAGGGGAGAAGATGAGTTCGTGTAGCAGTCACATACAAGAATATAAGAAGAGCAGGAGGCTTAGAATGTCTATTTGGATTTAATGATAAATCTTGGACATTAATTTTGTATGGAAACAGTTATAACTTTTCTCACAACAGCATCAACATTTCGGTTTCAGGTCCTGTGTCCTCTAGAGTAGGAGTGTACCTGGATCACAGTGCAGGTGTTCTGTCCTTCTACAGAGTCTCTGACAACATGACTCTCCTCCACAGAGTCCAGACCACATTCACTCAGCCTCTCTATGCTGGAGTTAGTGTTTATAAAGGATACACAGCTGAGTTATGTAAACTCAAATAGACTCGAGTCATTAAAAGCAGTGATTTAGATTCTGTCTGTAAATCTTTAACTTTTTTGTCTCCATGTTTGTCGATCAAAGTTCGTCGTGGTGACGTTTCTGCTCCGCACAGCGATCAGCTGTCAATCAAACACTGACCTTCCTTTATCACACATATTTAGTTCTCACTTTGTAAAGACAGAAATCTATAATTACACTGACATGAATGTGTTTGAAGAACTTATTGTTGCTGTTGTTTTCTAAATCAAAGTACAACCTGTATCGATCCTGATGAGTGTTGCAAAGGGGCGGAACATTTCCTGAAACTTTCTGGAAACTTTCCACGGGAACTTAAATTCAGGAATTTTGGTTAATAACAAGGCAAGGCGAGCCGAGCTCAGCTGGTTGGGAACATTGTCTGCCAGAAAAGTAAACCTATGACTTTGTGTTGTTGTTGAACGTCTTTGCCGTTACCTAGCATGTTGATTACTTGTTACACTGAAGCCATGTTCATGTGAATACCAAGTTCATTTGTATGAAGTAGGCTAACTTTTTACAGCTGTGAGAGTATGATGTATGTATAGTTGCAATCAGAAATTGATTGTAAGGATTTATCAATTAAAGTTTTTTCAAAAACAAGATTCTGCTTCGGATGACTTCTTTATGAGTTGAGTGAAACAGAGAATCAACACAGAAAATGCATGAGGAGGTGGTCTAGTGGCAGAAACTTGGACTATGGGCAGAAAGGTCTCTTGTCCGTCTCTGGTTCAACTCCACGGAGAAACAACAAAAGACGAACCTGGATTGATCTGTCGAAAAATCCAAGAGGATTCTCCCTACCCTGTCTAGTGCCCCTGAGCAAGGCACCTAACTCCCCCAACATCTGCTCCCCTGGCGCTGTACATGGCTGCTCACTGCTCTGTGTGTCCTGTACAAGATGGGTTAAAAGCAGAGGCTAAATTTCCTAAAACTGCATGAGTGTGTCTGTGCATGTCTGTGCATGTCTTTGGAATAAATAAATGTATCTTAATCGTATCTTAATGTAGTATTTTTTTAAACAATATATACTTTGTCAAGATATAATATAATATAAAGCCTTCGGACAGTTTTTATTGCCTAAAGTGGAGTTGAAAGATAATTAAGCCTTTGGGAAATCTATGAGGATCCTTCACTGGCTTCAGCGGTGATGCATATATACCCTCCCAGGTATAGGTATTCAAATATATATTTATATATACATGCGTAAAGCTCAAGCTCAGCCGCACAGGTGGGACATATCTACCTGTGAAGTTGTCAAACGCGGTGGGAACATAGTCTGTCGGGTATCCGTTGGTGGTGTAGCTCACGATGAGGCTGGTCTTGCCCAACGCTCCGTCCCCGACCAGCACGCACGCAGTTCACCTTGCGCTCAGGTGCGGAGCCGGAGCGCTGGCGCCGCACGCCCAGCGGGAAGTCGCGGTTTTGAAGAGTTGAGGCGGAACCTGAGGACCGTCTCCCCCGCACACCGGCTCGGACACGCGGCGCCAACCCAGTCTCATCAGAAAACGTTCAGTGGCAACGTTGGTCCACTAGGAAAGACGTTAACATCTCACAATCTGGCCTCTCAGATTGTGAGATGGTAACGTCTCTTTCGCCCATTGTTTTGCATTGGCGTGTTCTCACGTCACATGACTCCCAAGCTCCCGTCTGCGGAGAGGAAAACATGGCGGAGATTCCTTGTTTTTTTAGATAAAAATATAATTTTGTAACTTAGTTTGGGCATAAAAATAAATAAAATAAAATAAAAAGAAATGTGCTCTTTGCTTCCACAGTCTTCAGCCAGTTCGTGCTTATGATATATATTTTAATAGTTATCACAAATTTTGTTATCGTTGCTATGATGGTTGCTAGGTTGCTGCCATTCCATCACGTCGTAGCGTACTGTTTAAATCACCGTCCCTGCGTGGTGTTGTTCAGTGATCGTGAATGTTATTCATGTTATATAATATTAATATTTGAGGCTAGATTACACAAACAATGCTCGGACAAAACGTTACCATTTCATAGTTTGAGAGGCCAGAATGTGAGATGGTAACACTGAACGTTTTCTGATGAGACTGGGTTGCCCTCATTGTCAAAGTCGTGAGCCGGGCTATGACATTCATCTTTACAGATTTACTTCTATTTCAAACACACTTCACCTTTCATTAGGGGCTACTTAATACTTTGTAAAATATTTTATACACCATTAGGAACACATAATTATAAGAATAGGATAAGTATGAAGAAAAGTAATATGTGTTATAGTCATTGCCTGATGGTGTCTTACATCGTGGTGTGAGACAGGCATCATGGTATAATCTTTACCTTCTTTTTGGGCCAAGGCAAAACACCCACACTCTCTTGTTTCTCCTCAGACTGTATAAATATTTCAGCTTTGCAACCGGTACATTTGGTATAGGCATAGGCGCGGAGGCATAGAAATGGCCCAGCTGAGAAATCATGCTGAGGAATCTTAGACATCATAGCAATCAATGACACTATGACATTAAAGCCAACTGACAACAAAATAGAATTATTTGCCTAATGAAATCCTTTGTAGTGTTCTTTCACATGACCGCAGCTGTGGATAACAGCAGTAATTAGTCCTAAAACATGGTGTAAATGACACCATTTCAAATTTAATTTTACGGGGCTTATGGACACTTTGATGGCACCAAAGGTATGGAGGCTTTAAAAGTTTTTTTCCCACATTGATTTTATTCGTTTGAGGAGTTCCCATTTACTTCAATTGTACTGGATTCAGCTGCAATGCTATTTACCCCTGAAACTCCAAATGTGTTTAATGAACTCAAACACTTATGAGTGAGAGGAATTTTCATTCTTGGTCGAACTATCCTTTAATTGTTGGTTTCAGAAAAAGGGATCTACATTTGACTATGTTTTTCATTCCAGAAAACTACAAAATGTATATATTCTTTTTTATTTTTGAGGTATTTAACTTTATTGCACAAGCTAAAAGTACACACAAAGGTAACATTCGAAACTACGTCTTTATGAGATGGAAGATCTGATACTTTTAAAGCAAACACCTGATTTTAAAAATAACTCATATTATTAAGTACATCTGATCTAAAGTATATTCGTTGATCTAAAATTTTTTTTCAATTGTGTGTTACCACATTAAGTAATTTTTGTATTTACTTGTGTTACGACCCGACTTGCTAGGCTAGAAGGGGCATACAACCTGATGATATTGGTAAATAAACTTGTTTGATGTATTTTAAAAGTATGATTGCAATGACAACACAGGTACGTAAATTAATCAGAAATCAGACAGAAGGGTGCTAGTTCAAATAAATGAAACAAAGATAACAAAAAGAGGACTCTCATCAAGAGCTGCAGAAGCTGTTTAAATCACCTGACA
Source organism: Pseudopleuronectes americanus (assembly GCA_038501795.1). Taxonomy (NCBI): domain Eukaryota; kingdom Metazoa; phylum Chordata; class Actinopteri; order Pleuronectiformes; family Pleuronectidae; genus Pseudopleuronectes; species Pseudopleuronectes americanus. The sequence continues at coordinate 93,358 of JBAMIH010000068.1, read as the reverse complement.
CCACCAGGTGGAAGCACACCTTCCTTCGGGAGGTATTTTACAATATGTTTTTCTTGTTATATTACCTGTGTGTTTTACAGTTTGCAAGGGTGAGCTTATCTTAACCACTGACATCCCAGGACACAACATTGACAATCTGCCCGCCGCCTCTGCTGAACACTGTCAGGCTCTGTGCACTGATAAACCAAGCTGTACATATTTCTCTTATACCAGGTAGTTTGAAACAAGCACTTAAACCTGAACTCCTCATGTGCTAAACAGAAAAACCTTCAAAATTAGAAAGTGTATAGTAACTATATATATTGTGTATATACTTATATATCACCTTATTTGTTGTTCCTGGAACCGTTTCTTGACTGTCCTATAGGGGGTCGAATGTATGGTTCTGCAAATTTCCAAGGTTCTGACCTTCGCTTTGAGTTGATGGATGATGCAGACACATGTCAGAGGACCTCTACTACAGATCCTCTTTGCCAGTTCTACACCATCTTCAATGAATCCTACTCCAACCCTGGTTTCAGGTACAGTGCTCATTCATGTCAACAAATTAATTTACTAGGAATTAAGTTCACACAGAGAAATCATGTAACATTTAACTTGATCTTCACTAGAAAGGACCACGTCCCAACATTATGTGATTGAAAGGTTCAAATGGAAATTGATGAATTGGATGTTGAGGAAATAATGAATGGACATTGAGGGAAGGGGTTGAGGTGAATATAGGAGATGAGGGAGAAATGAAAGAGGGGATGAAGGGATGAGGGAAGAATGAAGAAGGGAAGGAAAGAAAAGAAAAACAGAGAATATAAGTTTGATCAAGTAAATTTAGTCTTGATAGGTGATTGCAGGTATGGTTGAAGTTTGGCCCTGCTCCTAAGTAGACTTGTTAACCTCCTATCATATCAATTATCGAGTGTTGTCTACATGGTGTTTAATCTTGTTAGTTTACTTTGTGTCCCAGACGCAGCTGTCATCTCAAGAGTGTCATCACAGCACCTGCTCCTCCCCAAGTTAATACATTTAATAATGTTGTGTCCGGATTCTAAAGAACTGTGAATAGACATACACACACATACACACACACACACACACACACACACACACACACACACACACACACACACACACACACACACACACACACACACACACACACAGACACAGACACACACACACACACTCACACACACACACACACACACACACACACACACACACACACACACACACACACACACACACACACACACTTCATGCCTCTCTCTGGACTGTTAGTTGGTCCTCACATGATCAGTTGTTTGCCATTTATAAACCAGATGATTTCTAGGACTGCAAAGCAGCACTTGGCGGGCCAGAGCACATGCATTTTGAAGCGTTGCACGCTGTTTGCCTGAAAAAAAATAATAATGGTGAGGAAATATTGACACATAGAGCTGTTCAGGCTTGGACTCTGATTATGATACAGAAGTTTGGTGGTTATAGGACAATGCACAGTGGAGTTATGACAACATCGTCTATTTTGGCGAAGGATGAACCTTCGCCGTACCTCAATGTTTACATGGTTTGAAGAAATGTCCCAATTCTGAGAGGGAGAGAGACGTAATCTTTGATCTTTGACCTCCGCAGCGCTCTGATCAAGCAAGATGGCGGGTATTGCTTTATTCTTGGTGGAAAACAGGCAATTTTAGCAATGTTTCTTAATAAAAATGTGTTTTGATGATATTTATGGCGAGATATTTGTGTTTCAGTTTCAATATTTTCATTCATGGTTAAAAAAACCAACCGCTAATATGTTTTCTAAACCCTATTTCACAACCCTAATCACAACCCGGAAGAAGGATACAAAGAAATACATATTGAATGGTGTTCCAGTACGTGTGTGTGTTGTTCCCATTTTTTCTAGCTCTAATGTGTTTTCACTATTATGTGAGATTGAGTCCGGGAACCTTGCATGCTTTTTATGTTTTTTTGGTGTGAGAAAACACCTGTTTAGTCAGATTTAGTAGGAGGCGCTACAGGGTCCTCCGTTCCCGGCACGTTCAGGAACAGCTTATTCCTGCGGCTGTCACTCAGAGAAATCACCGTTGTGCAGAGTTCATATATATTTTTCATATTAGGGTTGGGGTTAGATGAATGTCCGCCATGTTTTTGTTTTCACGAAGAGAGAGAAGCGCATTGGTCACGTGTCCCCAGCCTCCTGACTCACGATGACGTGGAATCTAGTCCATTACTTTTCGTACCATACCAGCCTGCGCAGGCCCAGCTTAAACGCCTTAAGTCTATTTGGTTACGCCTCAAATGTGTTTGTCTTCTCACGGATATCCTTGTCGTGCTCTGTTATACAAACAGTAAGAATATATTTTTAACAATACCCTATTTGCACTTTTTTTACATTGGTTGCTTTGCAAATTGTTATGCTTAAATGTGGTTGTTATCCTTCCCGGACCTGCAAATCTCCCGAGGCAGCGGGCACGCGAGTGAGCGAGAGAGAGTTGCGCCGTGCGTAGAGTAGACCTCCGCTGCTCAAGTAACGAGCCAGTTTTGAGATTATACTAAGTAGGAAGTACAGAAATTTGTGTTCAAATGTAACGAGTCAAAGTAAAAAGGCGACACGAAAATCAGTAATAAAGTACAGATATGTGAAAAATCTACTTAAGTACAGTAACAAAGTATTTCTACTTCGCTACTTCCCACCACTTCTATTTACCACTTGGGTCACTATAGGTTCCTATCCAGATTACAACTTGCCCAGAGCACCACCTGTTTGGCAAAAAAGGCCGACATTCGTAGAAAGTGCATATTAGCTGATATATGTAGTGGAGTAAAAGTGAAGACAAAAATAAATCCACTTAAAGTAAAGACACATGGAAAATGATCCTAAATACATTAAGTAAGTAAATGTACTTTTTTACATCCCACCACTGTGACACTGTTATAGTGCAATAAAATAAATAAAATATAAGAACATAGAAAACAAAGAGCAGAGCTGATTCTGGGGCAAAAATTTCTGATACACACTCGTTGGTTGACTATCATGTTTAAATCATTATGTATTTATTAACAGAATGTAACCATCAGAGTTCTTATTGGGGAGATCCAAGAAGTAGGTAGATGCTATTTATTCATAGCACTAACAACAATCATACCACTTTATGAGATCATTAGGAGTCACAGCATACATCCAAATATGATCTATTCTATTTCAAGTAATTCATTAAAAGTATTTTTGCCTTATTTATTAACTCTCTGTATATTGCGATAGTGGACACTAGAGGGCTGGAGAGGAGCAAGTCAGTCTGCTGTGATCAATCATTTATTAGCTGTTGTCATATCTTTGTAGCCTGGATGCCAGACTAACTTAGCCCCGCCCACAACATTTGAGGTCGGGAAGTTTGGTCTGGCATTGCTCCGTTGGGGAGAAACTATGCCTGAACAGAATTTTTTAGAAGACATCGACAGCAAATTCATTTTGAAATGAGGAACAGAGAAACGTGATCAAGGCATTTGTAGATCGAAAAGATGTTTTGCCGTCCTTCCTACGGGATTCGGAGAAAGTTTAATTTATCAGCTGGCCCGATAGTTGCGAAGAAGATGGGACACAATGAAAACCCAGTGGTCATTGTGGTTTCTCCTTTAGTTGCACTCATGGAGGTGGTTGTAGGTAGATGAGGCATTTTTTTTTCTGGTTCGGTTGAAACACTTCCCATAATCACAGCCCAATGGAGCGGTATCAGACTCATATTCTGACTAGAATTAGGAGTATGACAACATCAGGCTAATGTCTTTGTGAAGTCCTGTTTAATTAAAGCAATGCTGTTTGCATGTTTTCCTCCATCCCTAAATAGCAATACCTTTATGACCTTTTTTAATGATAAAATTCTAACCATTAGAAATAAAATCAACAATCTCCTGCCCTCAATTGGCACTAATACCCTCCCAATAACAGAAATCTCAGAAATGGCTGAGAATCCTAACCATTATTTAGACAGCTTCTCTCTGATCACTTGTGATCAGTTTACCAAAATAATCTCAGGTTCTAAACCAACAACCTGTATCTTAGATCCCATTCCTACAAAATTACTTAAAGAAATTCTGCCCCTAATTGATAGTTCGTTACTTAACACAATCAATCTGTCATTATCATCAGGTTATGTACCACAGTCTTTTAAAATAGCAGTAATCAAACCCCTTCTCAAAAAACCCACCCTAGACCCAGAGGTTTTAGCCAATTACAGACCAATATCTAATCTCCCCTTCATGTCTAAAATCTTAGAAAAAGTGGTAGCCAATCAGCTGTGTGAGTTTCTCCAGGAAAATAATATATATGAAGACTTTCAGTCGGGGTTTAGAGCCAATCACAGCACAGAAACAGCCTTGGCAAAAGTCACTAATGACCTTTTAATAGCCTCAGATCAGGGACTTGTGTCTGTCCTCGTTCTGTTAGATCTCAGTGCAGCATTCGACACAATTGACCATCAAATTTTATTACAAAGACTCAAACAGTTAATTAAAATTAATGGAACTGCCCTTAATTGGTTTAAATCTTATTTTTCTGATCGCTCCCAATTCGTGCAAATTAATGATGAGACATCTGTGCGCACCAAAGTTAACCATGGTGTTCCACAGGGCTCTGTGCTCGGCCCAACTTTATTCTCATTATATATGCTTCCACTAGGAAACATTATCAGGACACACTCGGTAAATTTCCACTGCTATGCGGATGACACCCAGTTATACTTGTCAATAAAACCAGAACAAAGTAATCAATTAACTAAACTTCGAGCATGTCTCAAGGACATAAAAACCTGGATGACCCGCAATTTTCTCTTATTAAACTCAGACAAAACAGAGGTTATAATACTTGGCCCCAAACACCTTAGAGATAAATTATCTAATGATATAGCTGCGCTAGACGACATTGCCCTTGCTTCCAACGAAACAGTCAGGAACTTGGGAGTGATCTTCGATCCTGATTTATCATTTAATAGTCATTTAATACAAATTTCTCGGACTGCCTTTTTCCACTTGCGTAATATCTCAAAAATCAGACATGTCCTTTCGCAAAAAGATGCAGAAAAACTAGTCCACGCCTTCGTTACATCGAGACTGGACTATTGTAACTCATTATTATCAGGCTCCAGCAGTAAGTCGTTAAAGACTCTACAGCTTGTCCAAAATGCCGCAGCACGTGTCCTGACAAGAACAAAGAAAAGAGAGCACATTTCTCCAGTATTAGCTTCGCTACACTGGCTTCCAGTTAAATCTAGAGTAGAATTTAAAATTCTCCTCCTCACCTTCAAGGCCCTTAATAATATAGCGCCTTTTTACCTTAAAGAGCTGTTAATACCTTATAAACCAGCTAGAGCACTCCGCTCCCAGAATTCAGGCTTACTTGTCGTCCCTAAAGTCTCTAAAAGTAGAGTAGGAGCCAGAGCTTTTAGCCATCAAGCCCCTCACTTGTGGAATAATCTACCAATTTCAGTTCGGGAGGCAGACACCATCAGTTTGTTTAAGAGTAGGCTCAAAACCTTTCTTTTTGATAAAGCTTATAGTTAGAGTTAATTAGTGAGGCAGAACATAACTTGCTCTATTTAATGACATATGACACACGGAGCTTCTTTTTCCAGCTTCTCCTTCCTCTTCTCCATCCCTAACCCCCCCCCCTTCCCCGGGGTCCCTTTGCTTTAACACCCGCAGATCCAGGGCCTCTGTGGCCGCACCATGGATTGCTGTTTGTGGATCGCGCATCGGGGGTCGCAGTGGTGGACCCAGTGTGGCGGATTCTGTGTCGTGTCGGCTGATCGTGGTGCTGGTGGCGGACCCTGTGTCGCGTTGGCACTGGGTAAAGGAGGTGGACCAGGGCCACGGCGATGGCTCGTGGTGGGTCCTGGTGGGCGGCGGTGGACGGTGACTGAGGACTGGAGTGGCCTCTGATCTGGATGGTGGATCGTGGTCCTGCTGGTTGCTGACCATGGACTGTAATTGCAGCGGGACTGCATCAATGCCGCTAAAGACTTTAATGATGAATGTTTTCTACACGTGGCATCTATTGCACTTCTGTCCGTCCTGGGAGAGGGATCCCTCACATGTGGCTCTCTCTGAGGTTTCTACTTATTTTTACCCTGTTAAAAGGGTTTTTAGTAGTTTTTCCTCACTCTTGCTGAGGGTTAAGGACAGAGGATGCCACACCCTGTTAAAGCCCTATGAGATGAATGTAATTTGTGAATATGGGCTATACAAATAAAATTTGATTGATTGATTGATTTGATGTTGGAAAAAAAACACAAAGTTCACAATACAAGAGAGGACACATTAAAGACTTTGTAATCGTAACATTGTCGATGTGTCAACTTGTGTTTGGCAGTTGTTTACCTGGTGTGAATGAGAAGACGTCAACCACAAAGTGACATATCTGCCCTCGTGTCGTCTTTTCTAAAGCTGCGTTTTACGAGGCCTAAAGGTTGAACTGAAAAATCATGTGGAAACTTCTGTCTCATCCAGGTGAGCTGTTGGTTTTTCAGCCTCGTGTTCAGAGAAAACACTTTTATCAGGCAGCTATGTATAAAACAAAGTGTTTGCCGAGTGCATTTGACCATAACATCACACCAACAGTGCAGACACCCTCTTTGAAGAGTATAAAAGGACGCAGCCTGCCCACCTGTCTCCTTCAATCTCTCATTCTCATCCAACAGTGCAGATCAACTCCAACCCCTCATCCTACTCCTGTGACAGAGAGAGAGACGCCAACATGATCCTGCTCCTCCTTCTGTTCGCCCTGACCCTGGGTGCTGTGTCTCCTTCAGATGGAACCTGTGAGATGGCCTGGCTCAAATTCAACAACCGCTACTACAAGTACGTGGCCACACCGATGACCTATGCTAAGGCAGAACTCAACTGTTTGTCAGAGGGAGCCAACCTGGTGTCTATCCACAGTCTGGATGAACATAATTTCGTCCAAACACTGATCGAGAAGTTTGACCATGGTAAAGGAAGAACCTGGATCGGACTCAACGACCTCCAAGAAGAAGGCAGCTGGATGTGGTCTGATGGTTGTCCGGCTAGATTTTTCCTTTGGTCCCCAGGAGAGCCAAACAACGATCATGAAGACTGTGTTAAAAAGAACTATCACGTTTACATATAAGTCTCAGAAAGATGAAACCCCTGGCGGTGGGTGAACCTTACCTCCCCCCGCGGTTAGTTTTTTAAATCTTCCTCCATCCACTGGATTTTAAGTTAAAAGGTTTAAAGACCGAAAACTCTCTGTTGCTCTGAAACTTATCGTAACACGGAGATTAATCAAAATAACCCTCACGTCAAAGGTAAGTGACAGAATCACGTGTTTATACCTCGCTCGGTCTCCTGCTGTGTCAGTGGAGAAGAGGAGTGCTCAGGTTGTTGGAGGTGATATCCTCCATTGTTAGGTCACACCTGATAAAGTGGTTTATTTGGGCTGTAGCTAGCTCACCATGCTAACCCAGACTTCCTGTATCCACCGTGCGTACTTTATATTAGTCACAGAACTGGTCTCAGGCCATTGTTTTGAAGCAGCTAGCTGACACGTGGCCAGCCGCACATCACTGCTCGTCGTTTACATGTCGTGCAGTGAAATGATGATGATGTCCTAAACACAAATGGCTGCAGGGTTATTGTTTTGTTTGGATGTGATTGGTGGCCACAATCTATGGAGGACCGAGTTTCTCTGGTCACATCTGCTCAATGATCAGCTGCTTCATGATCAGAGCAGAAGCTGCAGGTGGTTTGTACCGAGCTGGAGTTTCTGTTTCCTTCTCCTCTCTGCTCTCTCCTTGTGCTCAGTACAACACGATACGTGACGCTCACAGTCAGGACTAGTGACACCTAAATCATCCCAATGAAAAATATCCTTAACTAACCTTCTGAACTTGAACTAGTTCATTTTAAAGTGTGAACTGACTCAACACTGCAAACAGTATTGAAAGGCAGAAGTAGTAGGACTGGATCATTAAACTCCTGTGACCAATCCTGCATGAGACTGCGGTTAGGCCCGCCTTTCTCATTAGCATACGGACACAGAAATAGAGAAAATAAATCAATGTGGAAATAAATAAATGTTGGAATATATTTAAGACATTTATTTCTGTAATTATTTCTATATTACTGTATTTATTTCCTTATTTATTTATTTATTTATATATGTATTTATTTATACATTTATTCATACTAAAGTCATGTATGGTCCTCCATAACAATCTGCATCGTACTCCCATTGGTAGGTCAGGGGTCAACACCCCCTTTTGGCTGAAGGGGATGTTGCATGAGATTTATTAATAATAATTATTATAAAGATATGAATAATACACTTTAAATAGACATGTCAGTTTCATTTATAAAGCACATACACAGATAGATTCAAGGGGACATAAACAATAGTACAGAGACCAAATTATAGGACCATATCAAATCAGAACAGTTTAAAATAAATATTAAGCGAATGAAACGTTTAAAATCAGAAGAATAAAAGAGGTAAAGGATTTTAAAAGGGTAAGTCTCTGTGAAGGTTTAGAAATAAGTTTAAAGAGTAGAAATAAGTACAAGTACCTCAAAGTAGAAATGTGGAATATGGCCAAAATTGCCTCTAAATGCAAAATAGCAGGCTTCCTGTTGTGTTTTTCCTATTGCACCTAAGATTTTTCTTGTTTGTCTGGTCATGATACACCTGTGTATTGATTTTTGTGAAGATCGGTCAATGTGAACACGTTCGGGGGGTCTCGGGGGGCACCGTTGAGCCATTTTGCGACGCCCATTGAAAACTCCTCAAGAATACGTACATTTACACCACTTTCTAACTTTCTGCAAATTTTGGTAAGAATTCGAGCTTGTTAAAGCCCTCAAAAAGCAAATTAATTTGCCTGAATAATAATAATAACAAGTGACAAGGAAATGGTAATAAATCATTTCGTTAATTAATAAAAAAATTAGAAAAACACATGCATTAACGCATTTATTTACAAATTAGTTCAAGAATCAATAAATGAATAATGTTACAAAGTTGATAATTTTTTGATACATATTTTAATGGGCAATAATAAAGAATATAAAAATGACACTTTTTCACAGTGATGTCTCATCTGTGGATCCTACATGTACACAAACAGATAACCCATACATATGTTTGTTTTCTCTCATGTGAAAACTATTTTTTATTGTTACGTTATTCATTTAAAAAGATTTGATGCAAAAGAATAATTATTGTCCCCTGTTTTGTTGATGGAGGTCGATAGAGGCTTTGTAGCGATCCATGTTAGAGACTTCAGTCAAACTACCTGTTCCTTTTAGCTTTAGTAAAGTAAAGTTATTGTTAAAAATGTTACTTTTTTACCAGTATTTGATGCCTTGTAAAAGAGTCTTGAGGCTTCACTTTAACGTCCTAATACCCACCCACTGATCAAAGATGAGACATCAGAGAGCACATGGTTTTATTTCGTGGAACAGCAACTTTTCAAACACATTTCAAGGCAACAAGGAACATCGCTCAAAGGTTTATTGGAATAAAGGTTCGACATTTGTAAAGAGGAAGTAGCTTTGTGAAGATCAGCCACAGAGCATCCTCTCCTGCACACAGACAGACACACACACACACACACACATACACACACACAAACAAACAAACACACACACAGTTAGTCAAACTGTAAGACATATATTACTTTTTTAAAGCTTAAAGTAGGTAATAGTTATTAGCATTATATTTATTCCCCAAGTGAAACTCAGCTGCTGGTCATTTTCCCCAGAACCGGCACGGAGAAATGTGCTTCCTGCTCGCAGGAGAATTGCACATCATTCATTTTTATTGTTGTCGACATGAATAGCTATCAGCTGTCAGTACAGCAGATTTCCGACTCTTTTTATATTTTATGTTTTTTATTAGATAGTTGTATTATTTTTTATACCCTACATCCAGTATCCAGTAGTTCATTAGATTGAATTTTTTTTATTGTGAACTTGTTTTTATTAACTGATGAATGTAACCTCTGGAGTGAAGGTTGGAATTTGCGTGGGTGTGAGTGTGTGTGTGTGTGTGTGTGTGTATGTGTGTGTGTGAATGTATGTGTGTGTGTGTTCTTTGTGTGTGTGTGTGTGTGTGTGTGTGTGTGTGTGTGTGTGTGTGTGTGTGTGTGTGTGTGTGTGTTTTGGCGGCGCCAACATGAAATCTCACCTAGGGCTCCAACATTGCCAGGGCCGGCCCTGCTCGTAATGGTCACAAGTACTATTTGCTTTTTGTTGCTTGACGTGAATACAGGGGTAGGGCTTTATAGTCATCGAAACAGCGACTTTTCAGACCCTGTCTTCAAACCTAGGGTACACAGAAGGCCTTTCGAATCACAGGCAAGCTTGGATAGAAACCCACAAATGTAGTATTTTCTCCATTAATAAGGATCAAGGTGAAAATAGGGTTAAAGCAACATACGTTGTGTGACTTCACAGGCTCAGTAGTTTCCCTTGTGATGAGTGACTTTACTGAATCCATCCAATGAGAAAGGAGGTGGACCTCTGTTGTAATGAGGATGGAGTGACGTTGAAGCTTCTAACTTAAATGATGGTGTTGTTTCTTTATTCTTTCCAAGATACAAATGTCACCTTAAACACAGCTGGTAGGTACCGAGGACTCCTGTTATAAAGAAAGAGGCTGGAGCAGTATCTGGATTCTCCCACAAACTGCAAATAACTCAATACTTTGGACCAGGTATGCACAGGTGGAAGCACAACATCCTTCGGGAGGTTTTTTACAATATGTTTTTATTGTTATATTACCTGTGTGTTTTACAGTTTGCAAGGTTGAGCTTATCTTAACCACTGACATCCCAGGACACAACATTGACAATCTGCCCGCCGCCTCTGCTGAACACTGTCAGGCTCTGTGCACTGATAAACCAAGCTGTACATATTTCTCTTATACCAGGTAGTTTGAAACTAGCACTTAAATAAACTTGAACTTCTCATGTGTTGAAAAACTTTCAACATTAGAAAGTGTATATAACTGTATATATTGACTGTCAATAGGGGGTTGAACGTATAGTTCTGCAAATTCAGCTAAAAATGTTAATCTTCTTGGTTTTCTCTGATCTCAGACATATTTCTACTGATTATTTTTTTATGCAGTGATAACTTCCAATGTTACTTGAAGGGAAATCCATCTTTAATGGGGACCAGAGCCAAAGTGGGAGTCACATAACGGTGCACTCCTGCCAGATGAATGACAGTATCTATAACAAAACACTGAGACTGGACACAGTGTTTGTTGACCATCACACTTAACTGTTTTATACACTCATTTATGAAGAAATGTATCATTCAGTCTGTAGATAGGTGACACTTACATCTGGTTATTATTTCATACTTGTTAGAGTATGTGTGTGCTTTGGCTAGCAGAGGAAGTCTGACTCTGTCCCTGTCTGCTGACAGGTTGGCTTCAAGTGTCTCATGAAGGAGTCAGTTTCCAAGGTTCTGACCTTCGCTTTGAGTTGATGGATGATCCAGACACGTGTCAGAGGACCTCTACTACAGATCCTCTGTGCCAGGAATTCAGTTCACACAGAGAAATCATGTTACATTTAACTTGATCTTCACTAGAAAGGACCACGTCCAAACAATGTGATTGAAAGGTTCAAATGGAAATTGATGAATTGGATGTTGAGGAAATAATGAATGAACATTGATGGAATGGGTTGAGGGGAAGATAGGAGATGAGGGAGGAAGGAAAGAGGGGATGAAGGGAACAGTGAAGGATGAAAAAGGGAAGGAAAGAAAAACAGAGAATATAAGTTTGTTCAAGTAAATTTAGTCTTGATAGGTGATTGCAGGTGTGGTTGAGGTTTGGCCCTGCTCCAAAGTAAACTTGTTAACTTCGTATCATATCAACTATCGAGTGTTGTCTACATGGTGTTTAATCTTGTTAGTTTATTTTGTGTCCCAGGCGCCGCTGTTATCTCAAGAGTGTCATCACAGCACCTGCTCCTCCCAAAGTTAATACATTTAATGATGTTGTGTCCGGATTCTAAAGAACTGTGAGTAGACGCACACACACACACATACACACACACACACACACACACACACACACACACACACACACACACACACACACACTTCATGCCTCTCTCTGGACTGTTGGTTGGTCCTCACATGATCAGTTGATGCCATTTAAAACACAGATGATTGATTTTGTGTTGTATAATGAAAAATAAATAAAGTACATTTTTAGCAACCTTCTAACTTTCTGAAAATTTAAAGCCCAGAAAAAGCCAATTCGTTTGCCTGAATAATAATAATAATAATAATAAATGCAATTTCAAAAATTTCTAGGACTGCAAAGCAGCACTGGGCGGGGCACGAGCACATGCACTTTGAAGAGTTGCATGCGTTTTGCCTGAAAAAAATGAATAATGGCTGAGGAAATATTGACACATAGAGCTGTTCAGGCTTGGACTCTGATCATGAGACAGAAGTTTGGTGGTGATAGGACTATGCACAGTTGAGTTATGATAACATCTTCTCCTTTGGTGAAGGATGAACTTTCACCGTACCTCAATGTTTACATGGTTTGAAGAAATGGCCGAATTCTGAGAGGGAGATGTTATCTTTGCAAGACATAAAGATTCCTTTGATCTTTGACCTCAGCAGCGCTCTGATCAAGCAAGATGGCGGAGATTGCTTTATTCTAGGTGGAAAACACAAAATTTTAGCAATGTTTCTTAATAAAAATGTGTTTTGATGATATGTTTGGCGAGATATGTGTGTTTCAGATTCAATATTTTCATTCATGGTTAAAAAAACTAACCGCTAATATGTTTTTTAAACCTTATTTTCACAACCCTAATCACAACCCGGAAGAAGGATACAAAGAAATACATTTTGAATGGTGTTCCAGTACGTGTGTGTTGTTCCCATTCTTTCTAGCTCTAATGTGTGTTCACTATTATGTGAGATTGAGTCCGGGAACCTTGCATGCTTTTTATGTTTTTTTGGTGTGAGATAAACACCTGTTTAGTCAGATTTAGTAGGAGGCGCTACAGGGTCCTCCGTTCCCGGCACGTTCAGGAACTGCTAATTCTTGCGGCTGTCACTCAGCGAAATCACCGTGGTGCAGAGTTCATATATATTTTTCATATTAGGGTTAGGGTTAGATGAATGTCCGCCCTGTTTTTTGTTTTCACGAAGAGAGAGAAGCGCATAGGTCACGTGTCCCCAGCCTCCTGACTCACGATTACGTGGGATTCTAGTGCATTACTTTTCGTACCATACCAGCCTGCGCAGGCCCAGCTTAAACGCCTTAAGTCTATTTGGTTACGCCTCAAATGTGTTTGTCTTCTCCCGGATATCCTTGTCGTGCTCTGTTATACAAACAGTAAGAATATACTTTTAACAATACCCTATTTGCACTCCTGTTTTTTGTTATGCTTAAATGTGGTTGTTATTCTTCTCGGACCTGCAAATCTCCCGAGGCAGCGGGCACGCGAGTGATAAGGGGAGAGGTGTGCCTTGCGTAGAGGCGCACCTCCGCTGCTCAAGTAATGAGCCAGTTTTGAGATTATACTAAGTAGGAAGTACAGAAATTTGTGTTCAAATGTAACGAGTCAAAGTAAAAAAATCAGTAGTAAATTACAGATATGTGAAAAATCTACTTAAGTACAGTAACAAAGTATTTCTACTTCGCTACTTCCCACCACTTCTATTTACCACTTGGGTCACTACAGGTTCCTATCCAGATTACAACTTGCCTAGAGCACCACCTGTTTGGCAAAAAAGGCCGACATTCGTAGAAAGTGCAGATTAGCTGATATATGTAGTGGAGTAAAAGTGAAAAGAAGACAAAAATAAATCCAATTAAAGTAAAGACACATGGAAAATGTTCTTAAGTACAGTAAGTAAGTAAATGTACTTTTTTATATCCCACCACTGTGCCACTGTTATAGTGCAATAAAATATAAGAACACAGAAAACAAAGAGCAGAGCTGATTCTGGGGCAACACTTCTGATACACACTCGTTGGTTGACTATCATGTTTAAATCATTATGTATTTATCAACAGCACATAACCATCAGAGTTCTTATTGGGGAGATCCAAGAAGTTGGTAGATGCTATTTATTCATAGCGCTAACAACAATTAAACCACTTTATGAGATCATTAGGAGTCACAGCAGAGATTCAAATAAGATCTATACTATTTCATGTATTTCATTAAAAGTATTTTTGCCTTATTTTTTAACTCTCTGTAGATTATGACAGTGTCCACTAGATATGGAGCAAGATCAGTTTCAAAAGAAATAAATGCACACAGAAATGAATATGTGCGCAAAAAAGATCCACAAATATATGTGACTCAAAACACAAATACATTTTCAATGCACACACAAATATGTTTCATTCCATATAAAAGTAAAAAAAATTCACAAACATAAGATTAATAAACATATTTCCGATGCACACACAAATAGAAAAAAAAATCACAGATATATGCATGTAACATTATTTGCAATCTTCATCAAATACATATTTGGAGCTTGTTACATTCATATATAAACTGTTGGACGTGCATTTACAAAGTGCTTTTAATTTGTAAACCTCGCTGCATTTGTGTGTGAGACTTTTGAGATTCCCCTGACGTGACTCCGATCCACAAATAGGTTTTTTCTACGAGGGGTTCGTCTGTAGCCAATCAGATGTCTCACTCCTTTACAGCCAATCACGTGTGAGTGCCTCCACACAACGTCATTGAAACGCGCGCAGGCAGCCTGACATGTAAACGAGTAGAGACGCTGCTGAGGCGCAAGAAATAAGAAGAAGACAGGAGACTTTGGCAAGATGGCATCTGGTCACTTAGTGAAAAATAATAATTTCTTGTGAATCTTTTACACAACCAGCCAAGCTGACGGGGGCTGGTTAGAGCACTAACGGCATGTGTGTCACATACGGTTATAAAGCCCTGTGGTAACGGCGCTAGCGGCGCAAGCCACCATGCTAACTGTGGTGGGAACAGCGCAAAAACCCGCTGACTTTAATCCCACGGCTATCATGACACTGTTTCTCAAACACCGTCAGGTTAGAAGCAAACACTTGGTAGTAGTTAGTATCGGGAGTCCCTGCTGACTGTGTGTGGAAGCTGGGGAGCTAGCTGCCTCTTTGTAACTTCAAGCTGTTGAATTAGCAACGCAGTTCAGAAACAAGACCGGGGAGCCGCTGCGCTAAGACACGATAACATAAACATTATGACCCGCTGGGTGTCACTTTATTTTATTTAGTTACCATCGTACACTGTGTGTGTGAAAAGCCGGCAACAATGTGGACTTCTTCTGAGAATGAGGTAGGCTTCTCTAAGCTCGTCTTCCGTTGCGCCCCCTACTGTTCTGGCGCTCAATTGTTTTCAGCACGGAGAACTATAAATCAAAACGTGTCCATCCGATCCGTCCGTCCTCAACGGACTCGGAAAAGCATACATCGGCCTTTACACTTAAGTGACCAGATGCCATCTTGCCAAAGTCTCCTGTCTTCTTCTTATTTCTTGCGCCTCAGCAGCGTCTCTACTCGTTACATGTCAGGCTGCCTGCGCGCGTTTCAATGACGTTGTGTGGAGGCACTCACACGTGATTGGCTGTAAAGGAGTGAGACATCTGATTGGCTACAGACGAACCCCTCGTAGAAAAAACCTATTTGTGGATCGGAGTCACGTCAGGGGAATCTCAAAAGTCTCACACACAAATGCAGCGAGGTTTACAAATTAAAAGCACTTTGTAAATGCACGTCCAACAGTTTATATATGAATGTAACAAGCTCCAAATATGTATTTGATGAAGATTGCAAATAATGTTACATGCATATATCTGTGATTTTTTTTTCTATTTGTGTGTGCATCGGAAATATGTTTATTAATCTTATGTTTGTGAATTTTTTTACTTTTATATGGAATGAAACATATTTGTGTGTGCATTGAAAATGTATTTGTGTTTTGAGTCACATATATTTGTGGATCTTTTTTGCGCACATATTCATTTCTGTGTGCATTTATTTCTTTTGAAACTGATCTTGCTCCATACTAGAGGCCACAGGACTAGAGGAGCAAGTCAGTCTGCTGTGCTCAGTCATTTATTAGCTGTTGTCATGTCTGTGTGAAGTCCTGTTAAGTTAAAGCAGTGCTGTTTGCATGTTGAAAAAAAATACAAAGTTCAAAATACAAGAGTAGACACATTAAAGACTTTGTAATCGTAACATTGTCGATGTGTCAACTTATGTTTGGCAGTTGTTTACCTGGTGTGAATGAGAAGACATCAACAACAAAGTGACATATCTGCCCTCGTGTCGTCTTTTCTAAAGCTGCGTTTTACGAGGTCAAAAGGTTTAACTGAATAATCATGTGAAAAACTTATGTGACATCCAGTTGAGCTGTTGGTTTTTCTGCCTCGTGTTCAGAAAAAACACTTTATCGGGCAGCTGTGTATGAAACAAAGTGTTTACCGAGTGCATTTGACCAATAACATCTCATCAACAGTGCAGACGCCCTCTCTGAAGAGTATAAAAGAATGCAGCCTGCCCACCTGTCTCCTTCAAACTCTCATTCTCATCCAACAGTGCAGATCAACTCCAACCCCTCGTCCTGCTCCTGTGACACAGAGAGAGAGAAAGACACCAACATGATCCTGCTCCTCCTTCTGTTCGCCCTGACCCTGGGTGCTGTGTCTCCTTCAGATGGACCGGAGGTCAAGCTGCAACGTGGAAACTGTCCCATGTTCTGGTTCAGCTTCAACAACCGCTGCTACAAGTACGTGGCCACACGAATGAACTGGGCTGATGCAGAGCTCTACTGTGTTACAGAGGGAGCCAACCTGGTGTCTATCCACAGTCTGGCAGAACATAATTTCATCAAAGCCCTGATCAAGAACTTTGATCATGCTGAAGGATTCACCTGGATCGGACTCAGCGACCTCCACAAAGAAGGCAGCTGGATGTGGTCTGATGGTTGTGTGCTGAAATTTAACTTTTGGGCCACAGGAGAGCCAAACAACAACCAAGGAAAAGAAAGCTGTGTTCACAACAACTTTCACGTCGATAAGAAATGGAATGATAATGTGTGTAGTATGCATGTTCCCTCTGTTTGTGCATCTCGCATAATGTGTCCTCAGTGTTAAGTCTGATTAACCTGGTCACTGATCACCTGATGCTTGTTGACATGAAATAGTCCTCAGCAATAAAGATACAAATGCACACTTCTAAGTTTGTACTCATTTAACCCATAAACTTTTCATACCTGTTGTCAGGTATTTGTTGTTTGTTGATTTTAACAATTCCAATGTTATGTTAAAATCAATTTAAATATGAGTACAAATAAAATGATGATGATGATGATGATGATGATGATGATGATGATGATGATGATGATGATGATGATGATGATGATGATGATGATGGGTAGTGAGAGTGAATGCAGAAAGAGGGACAGAATATATAGAAGAAAAAGTAAAGTAAAAATCTTCAAAAACGTTCTTTCATACAGTTTTTTAGTGTTTGATCTTAAATTAAACTGTTTATGTCAAGTTAAATTTTATTTATATAGCACTTTTTTTTTAACGGAAACAAGACAACAGCAACATGCCAATAGTAAAGATAAAATAAGATACAACAAAATAAAATAAAATAAAACCTGCTGGGATAAAAATGTTCTCGACTTGAAAAGAGAAGAGATCTGTTTTTCACAATGTTATGAATTGTGCTAGAGACGGGCCAGATCCAATATGGAGTGGTGCGCTGGAAGCCAGTGGAGGGAGCTAAACACTGGTGTTTTATGGTTCCTCTTTTTCTTTCCTGTAAGGAGGCGAGCAGCAGCATTTTGGACGAGCTGCAGGCTACAGTAAGCAAGTCTAGAAGTTATGGAGGCATGGATCACCCTCTCTACATCTTTAGGTGGGAGATGGACCTTAACCTTAGCTATAAGTCTCAACTGAAAGAAGCTACTATCAACAGATTGTCAAAATTTAAATCACTGTCCAAATGAACACCATGACCCTTCACAGAGGAGTGAATCATAGGGGCTAGAGGGCAAAGTTAGTTTTGCAGTTTTTGGGCTATGTTCACTATTTACCACTTGGACCACTACAGGTTCCTATCCAGATTACAACTTGCCCAGAGCACCAACTGTTTGGCAAAAAAGGCCCACATTCGTAGAAAGTGCAGATATTAGCTGATATGTGTAGTGGAGGAAACGTGAAAAGTAGACAAAAATAAATCCACTTAAAGTCAGAACACATGGAAATTGTTCTTAAGTACAGTAGGTCAGTAAATGTAATTTTTTACATCCCACCACTGTGACACTGTTATAGTGCAATAAAATAAATAAATATAAGAATGTAGAAAACAGAGAGCAGAGCTGATTCTGGACGTTCCAAAGCTTAACAGTTGTTAAAAATCTGTGAAGAATTATTTTCCTCCCTCTAATTTACTTATTGTTTTTTAGATTGTTTGGTGATTCTGGGGCAAACACTTCTGATACCAGTTTGTTGGTTGACTATCATGTTTAAATCATTATGTATTTATTAACAGCATGTAACCATCAGAGTTCTTATTGGGGAGATACAAGCATTAGGGAGATGCTATTCATTGCACTAACAGCAATTAAACCACTTTATGAGATCAGTAGTCACAGCAGAGATCCAAATATGATCTATTCTATTTCATGTATTTCATTAAAAGTAAAGTGTTTGCCTTCTTTATAAACTATCAGTAGATTGTGACAGTGTCCACTAGAAGGCAGCAGAGGAGCAAGTCAGTCTGCTGTGCTCAGTCATTTATTAGCTGTAGTCATGTCTGTGTGAAGTCCTGTTAAGTTAAAGCAGTGCTGTTTACATGTTGGAAAAAACACAAAGTTCACAATACAAGAGAGGAAAAATTAAAGACTTTGTAATAGTAACATTGTCGATGTGTCAACTTGTGTTTGGCAGTTGTTTACATGGTGTGAATGAGAAGACGTCAACCACAAAGTGACATATCTGCCCTCGTGTCCTCTTTTCTAAAGCTGCGTTTAAGGAGGTCTAAAGGTTGAACTGAAAATCATGTGGAAACTTCTGTGACATCCAGCTGAGCTGGTTGGGCTGTGTCAATCAACAGTCTGGAGGAAGAAAACTTTGTCATAGCCCCGATCAATAGCTTTGATTCGGCTGAAAGATTCACCTGGATTCAAGCTTGTGTAAATCTGTGGTGGATCCAGATCAGCCGTATGGACCAAGCCTGGTGCAGGCTTTTGCGTTTTCACGGGCCCGTAAGCGCAAGAGCCCTTCCGGGTCCCTTACGTACTTATGTATCCCTTCTTACGTGCTTACGGGCGTCGACCACTTTTTCAAAAATTTACGGCAAAGCTCCGCAAGCTCACTCAGCCCGCAAGGCTGTGATTGGTCTGCTCTACATCCCTTCTGGAGCTGCATGTCCGGTTTCATGCCCCATAATACAGGCAGAAACAACGAAGATTTAGAAGAACGAATATGGACCAATTAGAAGAACGGTTGGTAGAAGAGATCTGAAAGTATGACCATTTGTTTAACCTGTACGGACTGGCGGTTTCTATTTCTATTTCTGTAGTAAGCCGACCAATCACAAGCCTTGCGGGATGCGTGAGGCTCGCGTCGTTTTGTCGTATAGTTAGAAAAATTGGCAGACGCACGCAAGATGCCAGAGGGCACGAAAGGGGCGTGTTGCGTGTCTTGCGTGTATGCGTGCGTGCGTGCAACCCGACTATAATTCGGCCTTTAGACTCCTGAAGGGGTGGAAACAAAAGAAATACCCAAAAGACACATTGTATCTCTTCCCATCAAATGTATTGGACAACATGAGGATGGCAAAAATGAACGCTTGAATTTTTCTGTGATGCTATCAATACATATTAAGGGAGTCCTGAGTTTTTCAACCACAGTGTTTCCTGAAGCCCCCAAAGATCTGACAAATCATTTGCTCATTTTAGGATGTGTGACAAACATATCACTGTTTATGACTGAATGTGTTGCTCCTGAAACTTCAAGGAATGTAATATCTTTCCCTGGCACTGTGAGTGTGTGCATTGGCCTATAAGCATTATGCATCTGAATGATATTTGACATATGTTCGTATCATTAGTTTGTCTTTCTTTTCTAAAAAATTATATTACTTCTGTGATAAATGTTTGTGTTGGTGTGGTGCAACACCCTCTTGATGTGTGAGGTGTTCCTCACGATAGAGAGGCCCTGTGGTCGTCATATTTACTATTAACAATGATACACACACACACACAGGCACAGCTCTGCTCCACCTCGTCCACGGAGCAGAATAATTGTGCTGAATGAGTTATTTATTGTAATATATTGTTTATTCATGTATTTGAAAGTTGACAAAATTGTTTATGTGCCAGAGTTTTAACATGTGCACACACATCAGATCAAAAAGGGGTGTGTGGGTTTGAAGCTTCACTGCTTGAATGTAAAAGTATGTGTTATGTTTTATGGCCACTTGAGGGCAGCAGAGGAGCAAGTGGATGTGATGATGTTTGAGAAAACCACAGGAGTTTGTATTCGGTATTTTGTCATTGTCACAACTGTGTAAACTATTTTTTATAACAATGTTTAAATTTAGTTTGCATGTTAAAAGAAAAACACAAAGTTCACAATGCAAGACAGGACACATTGAAGGCTTTGTACTATTGTAATATTGTCTGTGTAAATATATGCCTACAGTTGTTATGTTGTTATTACTTATCTGTTGTAAATGGAAACCAAAAGAGTCAACAATGAAGCAATACGTCCCCCCCCTCGTGACCCCTCAGCCTTCAGATAGCTGGAGCTACACGTCTTTTCTAAAGCTTCGTTTTACTATGGGAACATTTTACTGAAAATTAATAAACTGTAGGTTTTATGTGACATCCAGGTGAGCGGGTGGTTTATTTCACCTGTCTTCCCTCACACTGTGGTTGTATATTAGTGAAATGTCCAATGATATCAAACACCCTCTCTGAAGCTCCCAAAAAGAACATGGCTGAGGTGGGAAGCTGTTTTAGAGAAATGTATTTGGTCCATCTTCGTTTTCTTTTTTAACACTTAAACGATAAGAACCTCCATAGACAACACAGGAATATTCAGAACTCAGTGGATCCCTTGTGTTATTAAGTGTAAATGAACAGGTAGATCATAAATGTATTTAATTTTGAAGTTCTGCTCCTTAGATCAGAAACCGGATTTGCAAAGTTCTAAGGAACATGAGTAGGTATCAGAAATAAAATCTCCTACTTAACTGGATCCATGGAAGACAGTGGTATCAAGCATTTTGGGCTTGTCAAATTAAAAGACAAGTGAGAAAATAAAAGGAAATGATGAGGATTTTATATTAAGATGTTTGAATCATGAATCTAAACTGGATAAACTAATTTTCTTACTTTTTAGGAAAATGTGTGTTTTGTAACTGGATCTATTACGAAGCCTCCAACTGTATCAAAGTGAGTCAAGACTTTCCAAAGGAAAAGCTCAGTACAAAGGTAAAAATAAATGATAAAATCTGTAGATAAATGGCAGCTGCTGGTGCCCAGAGATCTCAGCAGCTTCCCAGAAAGGGCAAAGGGAACATTGAACTCAGTAGTATTTAACTAAAACTGATATCAGATGTATCATTGACAGATCGTTTGTCTTTCTCATTGCTGTTTATCTGTGTGTTACCTGGATTTCAAAAGATGTTTCCTTGTCAGTGTAATGTTTTGTGCCAACTCTGATTGGACCATGGACCACCCATTATTGATCACTTTCAAAGAAATAAAACACTGTGGCACTATTATGGTGCAATAAATATGCATAAAATATAAGAACATAGAGAACAAATAGCAGAGCTCTCCTTGACGTTCCTAAGCTTAACAGTTGTTAATAATTAGTGAACAATTATTTCCTCCCTTTAATTTCCTTATTGTCATTTTAGAGTGTTTGGTTATTTGGGAGATCCAAGCAGTAGGGAGATGTTATTTATTCATAGCACTAACAGCAATTAAACCACTTTATGAGATCATTAGGAGTCACAGCAGACATCCAAATATGACCTATTCTATTTCATGTATTTCATGTAAGTACTTTTTCTCTCTCGGTCGTCCTCAGACGAGCTTCCATCGGAGTCTCCAATCCTCTCGGTTCTCCATACACCCGGCCAGCTCCGAAGAACTTTCAGCTCCCGCATCTTTCTTAAGCACGTCCACGTACGTTAGCGCGGGACGTCCTCGCGATCGATGCCCGTGCGTTGGTTCCCACAGGACCAGCCTGCTGGCCGGGAGCTCCCGATGTCTGTGGCAGTGGCCGGCCAGCTTCATCCTCCTGGATGCTACCTTCTGGTTGAGCCCTGGCAGCCGCCCGTACAGATCCTTGTTGGTAATGTGGGCATTCTGGTCTACATTCAGCACTGCTCGTAGCATCCTGGTGTAGCACCCATCCAAGGACTTCTGCAGGGTGGGCGTCAGGGTCCAGCTTTCGCAGCCATACAGGAGGACGGACTCCACAGTGGCATGAAATAGGCTCAGTTTTATGCGACGGTGGAGATTTGAGCGCCACACGCTTGACATAACATTCAGGGCCCTCCACGCCATTGCCTTCCTGATCTTAAGGTCTTGTTCTGTGGAGTTTACCCAGGAACCCAGGTATTTGAAGTCATTGACCTCTTGCAGAGAGCTGCCTTCTGATGTTGTAATCGGCAGATGGTCTGTGCAGATGTTGTAGGTGATTACCTTAGTCTTCTTTATGTTCAGTTTGAGGCCAACCTTAGCACATTCCACCTCTACTCTGTTCAGGAGTTCCTGTGCCTGCTCCACGCGGTCAGACACCAGGCAGATGTCATCTGCGTAGTCTAGGTCTGCCAGGGCTACAGCAGGGCTTCTTCTAGACTTCCTTGGTGTGATTGTGAAGCCCAGCTCCTGCTCCCGCCCGTTGATGGCTTTCCTGAGCGCGTAGTCAAGGGCTATGATAAAGAGGAAGGGGGCAAGAGTATCCCCCTGCTGCACCCCTGCCTGGATGTCGAACTCCTCGCTGATGCCATCTGGGGTTACCACCTTGGCTCTTGTGCCCTTGTACATGGCCTCTGTGGCCCGGAGTAGATTCGGGGGTACCCCATAAGCTTTAAGGATTTTCAGCATCATGCTTCTGTTTATTGAGTCAAATGCTTTTTTGAAGTCAATGAAACATAGCACCGCTGTCAAGTTGTTCCTCTTCACTTCCTCAATGATTCTCCTTAAGGCCAGGATCTGGCCTACGGTGGTCCTTCCCTTTCTGAAGCCATTTTGGTTGTCCCTCAGGTGTGGGTCAATGGCGTCCCTAATCCGGTTTAGTATCATGCGGTTGTACATCTTCGCTATGACACAGGTCAGGCTAATGCCACGGTAATTATCCGGCTTAGCCAGATCTCCAGACTTGGGCACCGGAATGATATTAGAGAGGGACCATATTTCGGGTTTGATGTTTTCTATCAGAGCCTGGTTGCAGATCTCCAGTATGATGTTATCGAGATCGCAGTATTTAGGGACCTCTGGGGGGATACCGTCCGGCCCAGCACTTTTTCCTTGCTTCAGGGTGGACTTCACTGTGACAAACTCCTTAGCTGTAAAGGGGCCATCGTCAATGTTGAGGTTTGTGAGGACTGCAGGTATCTCTTCCTCAGCTCCGTCCACTGTTGGGTGGGTGCCTAGGAGATCCCGGAAGTGGGTGAACCAGGAGGTCACTCTCTCTTCTGGGCTGCAGCCTGCTAGCTGTCCCTCTCTCGTCTTCTTGCGCCCACTCATCTCGTTTATGACCTTCCATGACTCCTTGTATCTCTGTTTGCCATGTTCTGCCTCCACCTTCTTCACCTTCTCCATCAATTCTTCCCCTTTGATCCTGTCGTAGGTGCTGAACAGTTGCTGTTTGGCGCTGTTCAGCTCCTCCCGACTCTCTGCGGTCCCCTCCCTCTCAAAGCTTCTGCGTGCCTCTTCCACCAGTGTCCGCGCTCGTACAACCTCCGGGTGTTTGGACCTAGGAGAGGCTCTATGTCTCCCCTTTGTTGGCACCCATTTCCTGGTTGCCTCTTCGTTGGCGGATAGGAACCGCTCGTAGGCCGTTGGCTCCCCTTTCCCCTGCCAGATGTAGGCGGGCTCTCACCTCCGCTGTGTATTTGGTCTGGAGTTCAGGGCTTCCCGCGAAGGCCTCCCAATCGGGCCGGGCTCTCGGGGCGCTCCTGGGGACCCTTAGGCTCAGGCGCAGCCTCGTGGCGACCACACGGTGATCGGAGCCTACAGAATCGAACGTGCTGTAGGACTCTGCATTTAGGATGGACTTCCTCCACTTCCTCCTTACCAGTATGTAGTCCAGCTGTCGTCGCATACTGCTGGCTCGGTCCTGGAATGTCCATCTCTTGCCCATCCTCTTACGGAACAAGGTGTTGGCAGCCAGTAGTTCATGTTCCGTAAGAAGGGCAGCTAGATGTTCTCCGTTGCGGTTGGTATTGGTGTGGTACGTGAATGGTGCGTCTTCCGGTCCGAGTCTCGCGTTGAAGTCCCCCAGGATTATGAGGAAGTTGTGAGCCGGCACACGGTGGATCGCTGTTCTTAGGTCATCGTAGAACTTTTCCACTTCCTCGATCGGTGCTACGTTGGTGGGAGAGTATACACTCATGACCGTTGTTACTGGGTTCCCCTCGAAATCGGCACTAAGGATCCTGTTGGTGTGCGAATGTACCCTACGGAGGGCCTTTCGTGCTCGGGAGCTCACCATGAGTCCCACGCCACCCGTTGCTGCCTGGGCATCATTACGCCATGCAGATGAGGTGATGAACGTGCGTCCCCCCACTCTGTGATAGTTAATTGTCTGGTCTGTGTTTACTCTCCTATGCTCCTGGACTGCCAGGATCTCCACTCCCCTATCCTCGGCACAGTGCGCTAGTTCTTCCAACCTCGCCTCTTCCCTCACTGTGTTTGCGTTGTAGGTTGCCATAATAAGTGGCCTTCTACAGCGCAAGAGTGCATTGGACATTGGGCTGTGGTCAGACTGAACCTTCCCTCCCCATTGGAGAGGGTTTGGGGTCCAGTCGTCATAGTGTCCCCCCGGAGGAGGACCAGCACCACCGTCCGCTGCGTGGCTCCTGCGGACTCCCGCCGCTGGAAGTATAGGATTATCGATGTCTTGTGTCTCCATGGAAGCTATACATTGCGCATTATTAAAGACTGTGGGGCGCAGCTCCTCACAGCCCTACTCTGGCCGTTTCAGGTTTAATGCCTTCGTCCGCCCTTGCTGCACACCTTCAGGTGGTATACGGTGTGGAGCCAGGCGCGAGCAACGCCTGTGGTTTTTGTTCGGAGTGACCTTCTCCTAGATGGGTGGCCTACCATGGCTGAGCCCCATCTGCTCACTATTTACCCATAGCTGGGACAGTGGTTGACAGGTGCCAGGGCATGTCCGCATGCTGGCGGGCCTGCACACCGTGTCACTGGGGCCCACTGCTGCTCCGAGATCTCCACCAGTTTAGCCTGGAACCGCAAGGTACCAGTTACCGTGTGTGGCCACGAGGAGGCACTGTAGGAGTCTTGGCGGTAGAGAGGCTGTGTATCAGCAGGAGGAGACTTACGCCCTCGGCTCCTCTTTTCACCCCCTACAAAGAAGGCTAGCCGACGGCAGTAGCTGAAAGCAGAGAGTAGCAAGCAGGGGCAGCATACAGCATGCACTAACTACAAGCACTACTACTCCAGTACTACTGCACTGACGCATCATACACGCCCTGTGCAAGCACTCAAACACTTTTGCCTTATTTATAAACTATCTGTAGGTTGTGACAGTGTCCATTAGAAGGCAGCAGAGGAGCAAGTCAGTCTGCTGTGCTCAGTCATTTATTAGCTGTTGTCATGTCTGTGTGAAGTCCTGTTTAATAAAAGCAATGTTGTTTACATGTTGGAAAACTACACATCATTCAACCTCAATAACATAAATTGTTTAAATCGTTCAAAATAGTCCCTAAATTTATATTGGTGAAAATAGGGAAAGAGCAACATGCATTGTGTGACTTCACAGGCTGAGTAGTTTCCCTTGTGATGAGTGACTTGACTGAATCCATCCATGAAAAAGGAGGTGGACCTCTGTTGCCAGGAGGATGGAGTTGGAGCAGTATCTGGATCCTCCCCGAACTGCAAATAACTCAATACTTTGGACCAGTATGTTCAGGTGGAAGCACAACATCCTTCGGGAGGTCTTTTACAATATGTTTTTCTTGTTATATTACCTGTGTGTTTTTTACAGTTTGCAAGGGTGAGCTTATCTTAAACACTGACATCCCAGGACACAATATTGACAATCTGCCCGCTGCCTCTGCTGAACACTGTCAGGCTCTGTGCACTGATAAACCAAGCTGTACATATTTCTCTTATACCAGGTAGTTTGAAACAAGCACTTCAATAAACCTGAACTTCTCATGTGCCAAACAGAAAAACCTTCAACATTAGAAAGTGTATAGTAACTGTATATATTGTGTATATACATATCACCTTATTTGTTGTTCCTGGAACAGTAAATATGTTAATCTGCTGGTTTTCTGTAATCTCAGACATATTTCTATTGAATATTTTTTATGCAGTGATAACCTTCAATGTTACATGAAGGGAAAACAATCTTTAATGGGGACCAGAGCCAAAGTAGGAGTCACATCTGGGATACCGGTGCACTCCTGCCAGATGAATGACAGTATCTATAACAAAACACTGAGACTGGACACAGTGTTTGTTGACCATCACACTTAACTGTTTTATACACTAACTTATGAAGAAATATATCATTCAGTCTGTAGATAGGTGACACTTACATCTGGTTATTATTTAATACTTGTTAGAGTAGTATGTGTGTGCTTTGGTCAGCAGAGGAAGTCTGAATCTGTTCCTCTCTGCTGACAGGTTGGTTTCAAGTGTCTCATGAAGGAGTCAGTTTCCAAGGTTCTGACCTTCACTTTGAGTTGATGGATGATCCAGACACGTGTCAGAGGAACTCTACTACAGATCCTCTGTGCCAGTTCTACACCTTCTTCAATGAATCCTACTCCAACCCTGGTTTCAGGTACAGTGCTCATTCACGTCAACAAATTCACGTACCAGGAATTCAGTTCACACAGAGAAATCATGTAACATTTAACTTCATCTTCACTAGAAAGGACCACGTTCCAACATTATGTGATTGAAAGGTTCAAATGGAAATTGAGGAATTGGAAGTTGAGGAAATAATGAATGGACATTGAGGGAAGGGGTTGATGGGAAGATAGGAGATGAGGGAGGAAGGAAAGAGGGGATGAAGGGATGAGGGAAGGATGAAGAAGGGACGTAAAGAAAAACAGAGAATATAAGTTTGATCAAGTAAATTTAGTCTTGATAGGTGATTGCAGGTGTGGTTGAGGTTTGGCCCTGCTCCTAAGTAGACTTGTTAACCTCCTATCATATCAACTATCGAGTGTTGTCTACATGGTGTTTAATCTTGTTGGTTTATTTTGTGTCCCAGGTGCAGCTGTTATCTCATGAGTGTCATCACAGCACCTGCTCCTCCCAAAGTTAATACATTTAATAATGTGTCGGGATTCTAAAGAACTGTGAATAGACACACACACACACACACACACGCACACACACACACACACACACACACACACGCACACACACACAAACACACACACACACACACACACACACTTCCATCTCTCTGGACTGTTGGTTGGTCCTCACATGATCAGTTGTTTGCCATTTAAAACACAGATGATTGATTTCGTGTTGTATCATGAAAATAAATTAAATAAATTTTCACCACTTTCTAACTTTCTTCAAATTCTGGTAAGAGTTTTAGCATGGTTAAGCCCTCAAAAAGCCAAATCATTTGCTGAATAATAATAATAATAATAAATAATAATAATAAAATAAATTTCTCAAATTTCTAGGACAGCAAAGCAGCACTGGGCGGGCCGAGCACATGCATTTTGAAGCGTTGCTTGCGTTTTGCCTGAGAAAATGTTCACACGGTTTGAGGAAATGTCCCAATTCTGAGAGGGAGAGAGAGACGTAATCTTTGCAAGACATGAAGATTCCTTTGATCTTTGACCTCCGCAGCGCTCTGATCAAGCAAGATGGCGGAGATTGCTTAATTCTTGGTGGAAAACGCTATATTTTAGCAATGTTTCTTAACAAAAATGTGTTTTGATGATATTTATGGTGATATATGTGATTCAGTTTCAATATTTTCATTCATGGTTAAAAAAACTAACCACTAATATGTTTTCTAATCCCTATTTTCATAACCCTATAATCAATAAGGAAGTATGATACAAAGAACTACAAGTTGAACGGTTTTCCCGTACGTGTATATGTGTTGTTCCCATCTTTTCTATTTCTATTCTGTTTTCACTATTATGCGAGATTGCGTCCGGGAACCTTGCATGCTTTTTTATGTTTTTTTTGTGTGGAAAAAAACACCTGTTTAGTCAGATTTAGTAGGACGATCACGTTCACGTGATCGTCACGTTTCCCGGACCATCACGTTCAGGAACAGCTTATTCCTGCGGCAGTCAATCAGCTGAATCACCGTGGTGCAGAGTTCATATATTTCTTTCATATTAGGGTTGGGGTTAGATGAATGTCCGCCATGTTTTTTGTTTTCCCGAAGAGAGAGAAGCGCATAGGTCACGTGTCCCCAGCCTCCTGACTCACGATTACCTGGAAATCTATTGCATTACTTTTCGTACCATTTCCTACGAAATTTTGATGAGACCAGCCTGCGCAGGTCCAGCTTAAACGCCTTAAGTATATTTGGTTACGCCTCAAATGTGTTTGTCTTCTCCCGGATATCCTTGTCGTGCTCTGTTACACAAACAGTTAGAATGTATTTTTAACAATACCCTATTTGAGCTCCTGTTTTTTTTACATTAGTTGCTTTGCAAATTGTTATGCTTAAATGTGGTTGTCATTGGATTTGCAATGCATATGCCTGCATATGCAGTGCACCCCCGGACCTGCAGATCTCCCGAGGCAGCGGGAACGCGAGTGAGCGAGAGAGAGTTGCGCCGTGCGTAGAGGCGCACCTCCGCTGCTCAAGTAACGAGCCAGTTTTGAGATTATACGAAGTAGAAAGTTCCGAAATTATTGTTCCAATGTAGCGAGTAAAAGTTAAAAGTCGTCAGGAAAATCAGTAGTAAATTACAGACATGTGAAAAATCTACTTAAGTACAGTAACAAAGTATTTCTACTTCGCTACTTCCAACCACTGCTAATTACCACTTGAGCCACTACAGGTTCCTATCCAGATTACAACTTGCTCAGAGCACAACTTGTTTGGCAAAAAAGGTCCACATTCGTAGAAAGTGCATATTAGCTGATATATGTAGTGGAGTAAAAGTGAAGACAAAAATAAATCCACTTAAAGTAAGGACACATGGAAAATGTTCTTAAGTACAGTTAGTAAGTAAATTTACTTTTTTACATCCCACCACTGAGACACTGTTATAGTGCAATAAAAAATATTAAATATAAGAACATGAACACAAAGAGCAGAGCAGATTCTGGTACACACTCGTTTGTTGACTATCATGTTTAAATCATTATGTATTTATTAACAGCATGTAACCATCAGAGTTCTTATTGGGGAGATCCAAGAAGTAGGTAGATGCTATTTATTCATAGCACTAACAACAAATTAAACCACTTTATGAGATCATTAGGAGTCACAGCATACATCCAAATATGATCTATTCTATTTCATGTATTTCATTAAAAGTATTTTGGCCTTATTTATTAACTCTCTGTAGATTGTGACATTGTCCACTAGAGGGCAGCAGAGGAGCAAGTCAGTCTGCTGCGCTCAGTCATTTATTAGCTGTAGTCATGTCTGTTTGAGGTCCTTTTTAATTTAAGCAATGCTGTTTGCATGTTGGAAAAAAATACAAAGTTCACAATACAAGAGAGGACATATATATGTGTCAACTTGTGTTTGGCAGTTGTTTACCTGGTGTGAATGAGAAGACGTCAACCACAAAGTGACATATCTGCCCTCGTGTCGTCTTTTCTAAAGCTGCGTTTTACGAGGTCAAAAGGTTTAACTGAAAAATCATGTGAGTACTTCTGTGACATCCAGGTGAGCTGTTGGTTTTTCTGCCCTGTGTTTTCAGGCAGCTGTGTATAAAACAAAGTGTTTGCCGAGTGCATTTGACCATAACATCACAGTGCAGACACCCTCTCTGAAGAGTATAAAGGAACGCAGCCTGCCCACCTGTCTCCTTCAAACTCTCATTCTCATCCAACAGTGCAGATCAACTCCAACCCCTCGTCCTGCTCCTGTGTCAGAGAGAGAGAGAGACGCCAACATGATCCTGCTCCTCCTTCTGTTCGCCCTGACCCTGGGTGCTGTGTCTCCTTCAGATGGAACCTGTGAGATGGCCTGGTTCAAATTCAACAACCGCTACTACAAGTACGTGGCCACACCGATGACCTATGCTAAGGCAGAACTCAACTGTTTGTCAGAGGGAGCCAACCTGGTGTCTATCCACAGTCTGGATGAACATGATTTCGTCCAAACACTGATCGAGAAGTTTGACCATGGTAAAGGAAGAACCTGGATCGGACTCAACGACCTCCAAGAAGAAGGCAGCTGGATGTGGTCTGATGGTTGTCCGGCTAAATATCTCCTTTGGTCCCCAGGAGAGCCAAACAACGCTAGAGGACATGAACACTGTGTTGAAAAGAACTATCACACAGATAAGAAATGGAATGATCAAACTTGTAATGACCTTATTCCCTCTGTTTGTGCATCTCTCATAATGTGTCCTCAGTGATTGTTAAGTCGGATTTAACCTTGTCACTGATCACCTGATGCTTGTTGACGTGAAATAGTCTTCAGCAATAAAGATACAAATGCAAACGTCTCTGTTTGTTCTCATTTCACTCACTTACTTTTCATTCCTGTTGTCAGGTATTTGTTTTTGGTGATTTTAACAATTCCAATATTATTGTTGGAACCAATGACAAATAAACAAATACATTTTAAGTCCAAATTTTATGTTTTGTACCAACACGGGTTTAATGGTTCAATATCATCTCCAGGACACTTGTTTGATCATAAGGACCTTTGTGCATTGCTCAAACATTTGTGAATGCATGAACATTTTTAATGCATTCAACTAAAACCCTGATAGATCTCACTTTGATGTGGGTGGGAGCAGCATGAAGGACTCCAGTCTCTTTATGACACAGGATTTACTGTCAAGTTAAATGTTTCCAACACGTTTACGAACACTAAGA
This sequence comes from Pseudopleuronectes americanus, assembly GCA_038501795.1. Lineage (NCBI taxonomy): Eukaryota > Metazoa > Chordata > Actinopteri > Pleuronectiformes > Pleuronectidae > Pseudopleuronectes > Pseudopleuronectes americanus. The sequence continues at coordinate 62,066 of JBAMIH010000068.1, read as the reverse complement.
TCAAAACCTCCATGATGTCAATTTCTCTATCTCAATCTCACGGCTCTGTGAGGAAAACTACAGACATGGCATGATTGTGAAATTTAAACACAAACATTTGCTCTGAGAAGATAGATAGAAGGATGATGATGGGTTAAATTAAAGGAGGGTAGTGAGAGTGAATGCAGACAGAGGACAGAATGGAGTGGATGACTTGAAAATTAAGTATGAAACTTAACGGCTACTTTTATTTGACTTTAACCTTTTTGGAAAATCACTGAGTCGGTGGTGGAAGCAAACTGCACATGACATGAGGAAGTGGAAATTATATTTATCTGACAAGCCCGAAAACAAGAGGAGCCGCTGCCTTTGCTCCTGATGACTTCAGAGAGGAGGTGGGAATAAGGAGGAGACTGTTTTAATGTCAAATACTAAATAAGGACTAAAGAGATTAAAGAGTTTCTGTAAGACTGAATATTTTTGGATGTGTAAACAGCTGCTTCTGTCTCATTGGAGCTGATTCCAGCTGGCATGAACAAAGTGTGTGTGTGTGTAAGTGTGTACTTTAGAACTAGGGAACAGTAACATGTGTAGATAGATAACTTTATTCATCCCCGAAGGGTGTCAGGCCTGGACTAGAATGAGGACTCAGATGCAGAGGCTTTCACGTACAGCACACTTTATTGCGTTCAGATCCTCTTATGATGAGTGACAACTTACTTGGCTATGAAACACTTACTAAATATTTCTAGGACCTGGCAAAAAATAAACCGGGGAAGAAAACTAAAAGATTCAAAATAAGCACTAGGAAAAGAACAGGTATATAAACATAAATCGCTCCCGAAGGATGATAAACAAAAAGCTTGAGTAATAAAACAAAAGCGCTCCCGAGGGAGGAAAACCAAGCTATGAAAAAAGGACAAAAGAAAAGGCTCACCTAAACAGGGACTCCTCAAACTAACTAGAACTCACTAAACATAAACCGCTCCAAAAGGGAGGAAGAAAAACAGATTACAAAAGAACACAAAACGAAGCTAAACTAGAAAAACTTTAACAAACAAAAAAATCACTCTCAAAGAGGATACAGAAAACAACTTACGTGGTGTAGCAAAGATCAAGGCAAAACACGACTATGGCTGTGGAAGGGCTTAGGTGCACGAACAAGAACGAAACACTTCGGCACAAGACAAAGGGGAGACGCAGAATATAAGCACATGAGGGTGAAGGGAACAGGTGGAAACAATACGGAATCAGACACATGAGGAAGGGCAAGTGACCTGAAACGAGAGGAGAGTTAGGATTTCAAAATAAAACAGGAAGTTACCGGACAAAAAACCCAAGACAAGCCTGACCTCACCACGGTGTGACAAAGGGAAATTAAGTTGTCATAGCAGAAGGTATATTTGAATACAATAAAATACAATACAATAGAATAAAATAAAAAATATTGAGGTAGAATAAAAACAGAAACACAAAATAAATAGGTAGATAAGGTGCAGTGGCAAGATGATGGTAATAGTACTGATGATATGATGGTAATGTTATTGTTAGACAGTATATAAAAATAGTACAGTATATATAGTATATTATATAACATAATATATTCATATATGATAGTAATTATACCAGTATAATAGCAGTATATAGTAATAATGGCAGCAACAGTATATATAATAATAATAATAGTAAATATAATAATAATAACATGTACACATGTGTAAATATTATATACAAAGAATATACAAAGAGTATGATATAATATGATATGATATATAGTAGAGGTATAAATATAAGTATTTGAATATATAATAGATAATATAATATACTATGAGTGTAAGAATATGTAGACAGAGTGTGCAAAAGACAATATTATTATTGTATAAAATGATATATAGTATCAATATGGTTTATATTAACACATATCACATATGTGAAAATATAGTAGATAAAGTAAAGTAGAAATCTTCCAAAATGTTTTTTCATACTGTTTTTTAGTGTTTGATCTTAAATTAAACGGTTTATGTCAAGTTCAATTTATTTATATAGCATACAAAATAAAACCTGCTTGGATAAAAATGTGCTCGACTTGAAAAGAAGGCCAAAGAGAAGAGCTGTGTTTTTCACAATGATTTGAATTGTGCGAGAAACGGGGCAGATCTAATATGGAGTGGTGCGCTGTTCAACTAGTTTTGGGTGGCTACTGCAAAGGCTCGGTCACCTCTGGTTATGAGCCTCGGTTTAGGTACAGTTGCAATCAGAAATATTCAACCCCCCCAAAGATTTTAAGGATTTATCAATTAAAGTTGACATAATCTTGCTCTTTGAGCAAGATCCTGCTTCGGATGACTTCTTTATGAGTTGAGTGATACAGAAAACCAACACGGAAAATGCATGATTTAGTATTTGTGTGTAGCAGTATATTTTGTTAAGATAGCCATGTCACAATTATTCAGGAGCAAGTCAGTCTGCTGTGCTCAGTCATTTATTAGCTGGTGTCATGTCTGTGTGAAGTCCTGTTTAATAAAAGCAACACTGTTTACATGTTGGAAAAAAACACATCATTCAACCTCAATAACTTCAATTGTTTAAATCGTTCAAAATAATCCCTAAATTTATATTGGTGAAAATAGGTTTAGAGCAACATACATTTTGTGACTTCACAGGCTGAGTAGTTTCCCTTGTGATGAGTGACTTTACTGAATCCATCCGATGAGAAAGGAGGTGGACCTCTGTTGCCAGGAGGATGGAGTTGGAGCAGTATCTGGATTCTCCCACGAACTGCAAATAACTCAATACTTTGGACCAGGTATGTTCAGGTGGAAGCACAACATCCTTCGGGAGGTCTTTTACAATATGTTTTTCTTGTTATATTACCTGTGTGTTTTACAGTTTGCAAGGGTGAGCTTATCTTAACCACTGACATCCCAGGACACAACATTGACAATCTGCCCGCCGCCTCTGCTGAACACTGTCAGGCTCTGTGCACTGATAAACCAAGCTGTACATATTTCTCTTATACCAGGTAGTTTGAAACAAGCACTTCAATACACTTGAACTTCTCATGTGCCAAACAGAAAAAGCTTCAACATTAGAAAGTGTATAGTAACTGTATATATTGTGTATATACATATATATCACCTTATTTGTTGTTCCTGGAACAGTAAGTATGTTAATCTGCTTGGTTTTCTGTAATCTCAGACACATTTCTATAGATTATTTTTTTATGCAGTGATAACCTTCAATGTTACATGAAGGGAAAACAATCTTTAATGGGGACCAGAGCCAAAGTGGGAGACACATCTGGGATACCGGTGCACTCCTGCCAGATGAATGACAGTATCAACCCAGTCTCATCAGAAAACGTTCAGTGGCAACGTTGGTCCACTTGGAAAAATGTTACCATCTCACAATCTGGCCTCTCAAAGTGTGAAATGGTAACATTTTTTCTGAGCATTGTTTTGCATTGGCGTGTGCGCATGTCACGTGACTCCCGAGGTCCCGTCTACGGGAAGGAAAACATGGCGGATGTTCCTTGTTTTTTCAGATAAAAATATAATTTTGTAACTTAGTTTGGGCATAAAAATACATTCTGACACCATTCCTAGCGAGAAATGTGGTCTTTGCTTCCACAGTCTTCAGCCAGTTCGTGCTTATGATATATATTTTAATAGTTATCACGAATGTTTTTATGGTTGCTATGATGGTTGCTATGACGCTGCCATGCCACACCACGCCGTAGCGTGCTGTTTAAATCACCGTCCCTGCGTGGTGTCGTTCAGTGATCGTGAATGTTATTCATGTTATATAATATTAATATTTGAGCCTAGATTACACCTCTAATGCGAAGGATCCTGCGAGTCTGCTCATACCGAGACGGGCCCGAGTGCGGCACCGGACCGAGTGCGCGACGGACCGGAAGCGACCTGACGTGTGGCTGTCGTAAAAAAAGTTTTCATAAACATCCGGTCCATTTAACTCAGCGCTGAGCCACAAAACTGGTGCGCTTGGAAGACCAGGATGTCATCTTCCTTCTGTCAGGTAAGTAGTTTATTGTTTTTAAAGATCGTGGTTTACAGTCCGAGTGCTGAGACAGCGGATGCGGAGTCCGTCGATACACACAATGGAAGTTATTCTTCAGCTAATACTCCACTGTTAGCCACATGCTTCACTGTAGCATGTGCTTACCTGGGAGGTGAATAACTGGTTGTTGAAACCAGTTCAAGACGCTTAGCTCATCATTGAGGGACGCTACAATATAAATATAAACATGAATTTGATTTATGAATGCTTTAGATTAATAAGGAGTGTATTTGTCTACGATTACTCCACAATATCAGATCAATTTGGTTTAATTTATAGTATGCAATATGACAATAATGTTTACATGTTATGGAGCTGCGATTCATTTTATAAAACAATTGCTATGTTCTGTTTTTTAATCAAGGAGGATCCAAGTGAAGCTACAGGAGTTTCATTAACGTCAATAACATCATCCACATACCACGAGGAAGATGAGGGCGAGAAATGATCCTACCATTAAAGAGGTACTTTTAAGTTACATACAAGAAACACCATTTTATATAATATGCCGAATATACATTTTTATTAAATCCCCAAAGTACGCTGGCTGAAGTACAAGTTAATATCACGTTTGATCAATGATACTTCCCTGCTGTGATTGTTTAACTGGGAAAACAACTTTTTCCACAGGAAGGCAAGTCAATTTAAGGAATACATGTGCAAAGTTTTCCTCTGTTATGTATAATGATGATCCCCATCAAACATATTGTTAGCAATATTTACACCTTTTAATTTATACTGTTTATTTCTGTCTACATGTGTGAATTTGCCTTCATTAGTTTCAGAAAAGAGCGATGATGTATCGGTCAGTGGGCGGCAGCACGAGACTCCGCAAACTAGTCTGTAAGCAAAGTAGACGAAGGCATTGAGGTTGCGGCCTGCCATCATTGTTATTTTGCTTAAGGGACTGAATATGTTTCATGCAGAAATATTTGCATTTCCCTTATATCTACCAAAACTGCTTGTTTCACAGACTGCAGTTTTGTTTTGATCCGATGTGGTGTGCAAATACTAACCGTATCTGCAATGGGTTGTGCGCCATTAACGTTTTGTAACTCTAATTTTGTTTTGACAGACTGTAAAAAGAATGTTGAGAACATCACCTCTCTACAGGAAGACACAGTCCAGTAATGGGTGTCAGAAGTTCAGTAGTGAACGACAGGTACTGTGGAAAAATGTGTGTCATTGTTGTACAATGTCTTTTGACTCTGTTTACACAAGGTCAACACAAAAAGGTTTGATTGTAAACTGATATTGGTATGAATTCATGTTATTCTCCTCTTCACAAGAAACAAACAATCAAAATTACCGGCAGAACGCCCTTGATGGACGCTTCAGCTGCATCGTCAGACTGGCGAGACAGCAAGATGCCAACTTTAATGCCAATTTATTTGTGTAACATTCTGTGACCAAATGTATAGATTACTTTTTGTAGATTATAAAAAAAAGATAAACCATTTATAAAAAAAACTAAACTAGAATTACCACACTGCGTTGTATGACTCCGCTAACCAGTGCAGTGTCTGTTCACATATTTCTACATATTTTCTCTCATATAAATGTCACTGTAATCTCTTGACAACTGAAACCATACGATGAGGTCAGTGTGGCCTTGACCTTTTGACTTTAAGACAAATAGTCAGTTAGACAACCTGAAAATATACAGTAATGCCTCTGGCGACTCGCTATTGCAGAGGCATGAAAATGTTAGTGTAGTAGACTGGATTTTATTGTTGTTACATTGGACATCTTGTATGGGTACACAAAAAAATATATTTGGTTTCACATTTTAGATGGCATAAGCAGAGACATCAACTCAGGAAAAAGATTTCTGTAGAAAAGAAAGCCTTGCATGTGTGTATATATACATGCACTATCAAAACGTTTTGTTTTTTATCATATATTCTCAGGTAATACTGAGGCATTTATGGAGATGGGAGGTGAGGCCTTCTCTGCGTGCTAGAGAGAAGATTCCACAGAGTTCAAGCCCAGCAGGCTGCAGCAGGTTTGGTTGATCCTCCTCTGAAGAGGAAACCTGGCGAGGTACTTCTCCACTAATGAAGAAATGTGAGTGCTGTGATTAGGTAAACTCTGCTTCAATGCTACTGATGCTACTGCCTGGCATTAGCATGGTCTCAGGTAGCTGTTAGCTTTAGCTTATTTAGTTTTAAGCGGCCTGTCTGACGTTTATGTTTTTAAAAAAAAATCTGAGGGAACCATCTTCATAATTTAACACTATGGTTTGTTTGTGTCCCTCAGTTCTTCACAAGAGAAGCTGCTTCAGCTCCACGGTCCCTCCTGCAGCCTCGGCTCCTGATGCTAACCGCCTGTCTCCCTCACAACAAGCTGCAGACCTGGAGTGACAGACCTTTCTCCAGAGCTGCCCCCTCCCTCTGAAACCCCCCTCTCCAAAAAACTATTTGTGTAGTTTTTAAAGTCTTATTTGCATGAGAATTGTTGATCATATCATTTCCAGCAGATGCCTTAATGTAATGTTTGTGCACAATAAATGACATTGATCATAACATATTGGTATTTCCTTGCACTTCTGCACCATGTTATTGACAGATAAGATGCTGATGACATTAAAGCAGTGAATGCTCTGCTTTAAGACACATAAACACACAATGATCCAATGGATCTGAGGTAGATTGGGCACATTACATTCTGTTCCACCTTGGCTCATGTGTGCAACAAGAAACACTGGATGGCACCAAGCTCTGCAGTTACAGTATTTAAGTATTTATTCTACAGGAATAATACTACAAAGAACAAAATACAAAGAAAACCTCCACATGCCCATGTGGAGGTAGATCCGGTGAATGAGAGACCAGAGCCCAGTCTGCAGGCCTCTTAAGTAGTGGTCCCCCAGGTGTGCCACATCCCCGCTGATCACCAGGCTCCAACTCCACCTACAGGTCCTGAAACACAACACAAGCACAGCAGACAACTCCAGGTTTGTCACAAGATGAATGACAGAATGTATGAGGAAGATACAGGGAGGTGGTGGGAAAGGTTGAAAGAGGGGATAAGGGGCATGAGCAAGAAACACAGTAAGAACAGGGGAAAGAAAGAGAGAGAAAAAAGGTTAAAACAGGAGTTAGAGGAAGAGGAGAAGAAAGCTGGGGAAGGAGGTTATGACAGATCTTGTAGGGATAGTGGAAAGAGTTGAAGAATTGTAGAGTGAGTTATATAAGAAAGAAGAGGTAGATGTGGAGAGTAGCAGACAGGTGATAGACAAGATGGAAGATAGACTGAGCGATGAGGATAGAGAGGTGTGAGAAGGAGAGATAAGTAATGGAGAGCCAATGACTGGATGTGGCTATTGAATTTAACTTTTAAATATCTCGTCCCATCTGCCACATTAGTTCCAGGCTACATCCTCCTCTTTATCGGAGATACTGCCGATACTCCCCAGCCCTGGAGTTTATAGTATCAAACTGTCCTTGATGTAAAATGGCAGATTCATAAATGATACCACCAGCTCATCATTAATAAGCTCTCTAGCATGCACCCTCGTTTCGTTCACACACACACACACAGCTCCCTAACGCACCTCATCAGCTCCATCGCCGTCGCTTCACCCTCGCCTTCCATCTCTACCATCACGGTTAGCGCCCTCTCATTCCTCTCATTGTTTGTGCAGCTCTTGCTCTGTGTTAACTCCGTGCCTCTCCCGCTATCACCTCCGTGGGTCACAGCGTTTCCACTCACCCGCTCCGTGCTCGCCTCCGCCATTGTTGCGAGGTACACTTCCAAACAGGCTCAGATACCCCCGCACAGTGCGTCACTGCGCTAATGTCCGGTTGGATTTACACATAAGAAGAAGAAGAATAGGTAGAAGTAGATAGAGTTGAAGAAGAACGCTGGGATGTGGTGGTAGATCTGGTGAAGGGGAGAACCCAGTTTGCAGCCCTCTTAAATACTGGTCAGCACAGGTGTGCCATATCACTGCTGATTACTAAGGTCTGACTCCGCCCACAGGAACCTGAGACACACACAAGCACAACACCACAGCAGGACAACTCCAGGGTTGTCACACAATATTATGATAAAATTGCACCTTAATTTTTCTTTTCTGAACATTTCTACTGATTTATTTACATGTATAAATAGGTATTGTGGGGTTGGAATCATTCGCTTACAGACATACCACTCTGAACACGCCCATTGAGGTCGTCAGAGTGAGATGGCAAGAACAGTGAAAGAAGCCAAACTACAGTGTCTATTTCACAAGTAAAATAAGTTTCTACGTCATTGTATTGTAAGTTCTTCGTTTGTTCGAAAAGTAGAGTTTATTATTTTCAACAATCCCCTGACAGCTTTTGCTGTTTGGGGGAAATTTCGATTTTTTTTCTTTTTTACCTCGAAAGACGGACAGCATGGCCACAAACGAGAAGGAGCAGACAGCCGTAAAAACAATCACGGACAGAGCAAGAGGAGGAGAGAAAGAAGTGAAGTAAAGGACGCACAACAAGAGAAAGTCATTCATAGGTTTTAATAATATCTTCTAACACTGTGCGTGTATCATCAAATCACTGCAGTGAACGTGACTGTGCCATCAGGCGCACAGAGCGCACTGGAGATCACTTACAGGAAATGAAGAAACTTTCCAAATAATATCCCAGAGGAGGTGAGGATCCACAGATGTGAGGGAATCGGTCCGATGCTCTAAATAAATAAATACTACCGTGACAGTGGCAAGGGGTTCTGCGTGCATGCGAATGGAAGGATGAGGAAGAAGAGAGGGTTCAGCAATGTCTGATCAGCTGATATAGATTCTATTGATCTGTGATCATTGTTTTACTCCAGGCTCCGTTCTTTCTCTCGTCTTCACTCTCACACATTGTGTTATCCAGAGCACCGGCAGAGTATCAGTATATTTTCTTTATTAGTGACATCACTGCTGTCCCATAAAGTCGCTCTTCACCTCCACCTCAATAACAAACACCTCGATGTCAGTGTCAGAAAGTTTCGCTTCCTCTTCTCTTCACCTGATGCCGTGACTCCGTTGGGTAGACGTATCAAGAATATTACAACTTAACATACAGTACATTTCATTGAGTTTTAAGTAAATCAAGCCTTATAGTGTTTTATTTTTGGTATATTTCTATGTTTGTATTTATTTTCTATTAAGGAAGTTTTATATGAACACAAATAGGATAATAGTAATATAGTTTTTCAAAGAATGACACATTATTTTTATTTATTTGCATTATAAATATAAAGCGTCAGTTTTAGAAAATAATATACTGCTTTATATTTATTATACGTGTTAAGATGTGTTGTTTTTCGTGACACCGTGACTCACGGTGGAAACCCATTGGCCAGCAGCATCATTTAATATTCATGCTGTGCTTTGCATTGACCATTTATGGTTGAAAGTGGGCGTGTGGAGGGATTTGGAGGCAGATCCAAGTACTGACGTCTCCAGGTGGACTGTGATTTATAAAGAACATTGCATTCAGGTGTGCGTGCGCACGGTTTTATAAATCTGAATTATCTTTTGCGAACACCATTTCCAGCTTTTGTGCGTACATACACCTTTAGTAGGAATCCTACGCACTGTTTTATAAATGAGACCCCTGCTCTGAAGTGCAGCACGTCCCCTCTGGCTAAAGAGTGGAAAAAGCTTAAAGCACCTGGTATTCCCAGTTAGTCTCCCATCCAAGTACAAACCAGGCCGAAGAGAACAGGCGTATTCAGGTTGGTGTGGCCGTAAGCGAATGATGCCAACCCCTATACCTTATTTATACATTTGAATGAATCAGGGGAAATGTTCAAGAAAACTAAATGAAGGTGCACATTTGTCGTAATAATGCATGGACAAACATCCTTAGAACATTCAATCAGTTACTTCAGTAATGATGTCAAGTTTTCATTTACTGTATTTTCCTTGATGTTGAGTAAACTCCCTGCTCTATCATCACTCTATCCAAATAAATGTGCTAATATTACATGAACAAAGTAGTGTTCTTTTTATAAAAAGTATTTTCCATGTTCCCTCTGAATATCCATATCCTGTTTTCTTTAACTCTTGTGTGGTGTTCGGTTCTGTGGGAATCGTTTTCAATGTTTGCTAAAAGAAAAAGTATTCGATCAATAATTGTTTCAATCTCAAACTCATCGGCCTTGGCTCATTTTCTGTGAACATATAAAAGAACATTTTTGCGATGACCGTGTACACGGTACACCTCCCCTACACGTTTACATTACACATGTGGTGTTCGGGTCCACAGGACCCAGGGGTAAGAAAAGTGTGGTAATTGTACATTTTAAACACTTCTGCTCCCTCATTCATGCACATTTCCCCGTCTTGTGGGAAACATTCTAAATTATTTTCTCACACTATCCCAGCTGCACATTGGGGGCTGGATACAACAAATACATATATTTGAACATGTGGCTCCTTATCACAGTCAATGAACAAGGAGAAAAGATTCTCTGCTCAGAGGGCCTTAGAAATGATTTTTGAAGAGAGAGAAGCTTTAGAAGACAATGAAGAGGAAGAGTTTTGAGAATAACAGATCATATTTCTGTCAATTCAGAGACTGAAAGTGAGTTTGAAAAAAGAGGAGGAGAATGACCATCAGCCAGCTTCAAGAAAAGCCAAACACAGGACCCACCTGTCTGCAGCCAGCAAGTGGAGAAATATGGATGTCAAAAGAAGTTGAATGGTCTTTTGCCCAAAGAAATGAGCCACCCCGCATGGCGACCAATGTAATAAGGATGCAACCATGGCCAACACAGAAAGCCGTCACTCATGTACAGGACATCAAGTCTTCTTTTGAACTTTTCCTCCCAGATTCCATCCAGAAAATCATTGTGGATGCACTAAATCAGAGGGAAGCGTGTTTTTAGAGAGGTGGAATGAGATGGACGAACCCATTTATTTTCAAACTTTGGGTTTTCTCATCCTTGCTGGGGCTTTCAAATCCACAGGGGAACCCACAGAATCCCTGTGAGATGCATAAACTGGCAGAGAACTTTTCAGAGGAACAATGTTTCTGGAAATCTTCCAGATTATTTCCAGGATTATCGGCTTTGATAACAGAGACGACAGACCAGCTCGGCGGCTGAAAGACAAGCTAGCTGCCATCAGGACAGTATGGGACAAGTGGGTGCCCCGCCTCACCCTATTTTACAACCTTGGGCCTAATGTCACTGTTGATGAGCATCTGATGCCATTTAGGGGCCGCTGCCACTTCAGGCACTACATACCGTCTAAACCTACAAAATACGGAATCTAGATCTGGGCTGCCTGTGATGCTGCTTCATCGTATACATGGAACCTTCAAGTTTTGCTTGTGTTGTGACTGCCAGAATGTGTTAAATTTATAATCGAGTTCCAAGAAATAAACATCAATATTGATATTAGTTTTTTCCTCCTATATCTTGTTTAATTGCATGTTATCAAGAAAAACGAAAAGCCCTTTTATTCATATGTGATGTAACAGGATTAAATGACTAATATTAACCATATATGCTGTCTATATTGCTTGTTATTAGGATAAAGAAAACATCTGTTTAGTATTTTTTACATAAATTTTTATAGCTGTATTGATTTTAAGACCCAATAATGCAGTGGGTCTACCAGACCCACAAACATTGGCTGTGCGACAAAACATGAATTCAGCCATGTTTCAGTCAGGAAAACAAAATCAAGCTCATGTTCACTGATAAAATCATTGATGATGAATGTTTTATGAGTAATTGGACAGTTGTGTAAAAGAGCCATTTTTACCTTCTGCCCATGTCTAAGCTTTTCGACTGGGCTATGATTTTTCATTTTCACTTTATTAGGCTAGACCACTCCCTCGATTGTCTATTTGCTTTTTTTTGGTTCATCACAAATAAAGTCCAATCTGGGAGTAATCCTGACAGGAATGTCAGAGGCTGTTTGTGATGGTGTACCGGAGGCATACTGTTATTTATCCACAAGGTAGAGCTAGTGGCACGTGTGGGAGCTTGACTGTTTAAAGTGGCAGAAGAAGAGCAGGGGGTGACAGGCGATTTAAACAGCTTCTGCATCTCTTGATGAGAGTCCTCTTTTTGTTATCTTTGTTTCATTTATTTGAACTAGCACCCTTCTGCCTGTTTTCCGATTAATTTACGTACCTTTGTTGTCATTGCAATCATTCTTTTAAAATACATCAAACAATTTTTTTAACCAATATCATCAGGTTGTATGCCTCTTCTTCCCTAGAAAGTCAGGCCGTAACACAAGTAAATACAAAAGTTACTTAATTTGGTAACACACAATTGAAAAAAAAATGTTGATCAACGAATGTACTTTAGATCAGATGTACTTAATAAGAGTTATTTTTTAAATCAGGTGTTTGCTTTAAAAGTATCAGATTTTCCATCTCATAAAGACATAGTTTTGAATGTTACCTTTGTGTTTACTTTTAGCTTGTGCAATAAAGTTAAAATACCTCAAATATAAAAAAGAATATGTAAATTTTTTTGTTCTCTGGAATGAAAAACATAGTCAAATGTAGATCCCTTTTTCTGAAACCAACAGTTAAAAGGATAGTTCGACCAAGAATAAGTGTTTGAGTTCATTAAACACATTTGGATTTTCAGGGGTAAATAGCATTGCAGCTGAATTCAGTACAATTGAAGTAAATGGGAACTCCTCAAATGAATAAAACCAATGTGGGAAAAAAACTTTTAGGCCTCCATACCTTTGGTGCCATGTTTTAGGACTAATCACTGCTGCTATCCACACCTGTGGTCATGTGAAAGAACACTACAAAGGATTTCATTAGGCAAATAATTATATTTTGTTGTCAGTTGGCTTTAATGTCACAGTGTCATTGATTGCTATGATGTTTAAGATTCCTTTGATTTCTCAGCTGGGCCATTTTTATGCCTCCGCGCCTCTGCCTCTACCAAATGCAAAGCTGAAATATTTATACAATCTGAGGAGAAACAAGAGAGTGTGGGTGTTTTGCCTTGGCCCAAAAAGAAGGTAAAGATTACACCATGATGCCTGTCTCACACCATGATGTAAGACACCATCAGGCAATGACTATAACACATATTACTTTTCTTCATAATTATCCTATTCTGCATCATGGTGTAATCTTTACCTTCCCATTCAACTCCCTCTTTGTATAAGATGTCATTCCTCTCCATGCATTCCTGGATTAATGAGCAGCCCTACCTGGCATTGCCTAGGTCTCTAGGTGGTCAGGACTCCCATAACTCAACTTCTCATTATGAGGTGACTGTTATTTTAAGTAGATGATGCAGATGCATTTTATTTATCCCACACACATGCACAGACATGCAAACGCACACTCATGCAGGTAGGGAAATTTAATCTCTGCTTTTGACCCATCTGTGTGCGGGACACACAGAGCAGTGAGCGACTATGTACAGCGCTCGGGGAGCAGATGTTGGGGGAGTAAGGTGCCTTGCTCAGTGGCACTAGACAGGGTCTAGAGAGACCCTTGGATTTTTGGGCAGATCAATCCAGGTTCGTCTTTTTGTTGTCTTTCCGTGGAATCAAACCAGAGACGAACCAGAGACCTTCTCTGCCCATAGTCCAAGTTTCTGCCACTAGAGTCTAGACCACCGCCTCTCATTCCTTGTTAGAAAATCCGAGAGCTGGGTAAAAAAGTAGGGATGTCCTGGTCACATTTTCATGTTTCTAAACCTGTTTTGAGCAACAAATAAATGATAGATAGATGGATGGATGGATGGATGGATGGATACTTTATTAATCCCGTGGGAAATTAAAAGTGTATAGGTTGAAAAAGCTATATTCATTCAAGCAGATTTTCTTGACAAATGTAAATATGTTTTTCAAGTCAGCTGCTTTGCTTTAGGGAAACAGCCCCTGCTTCACAGCTGATGGTGTTTTTTATTAAAATGTCTGTTTTAGCTCTTTTGGGGCAAAGCCAATATCAAAGGCCTGTCCCTGACATTTTCCAGCACGAAGCTACTCCACTGGGACACCAAGAGCCTTTAGCTTGGCCTTATAGTACAGCAGCAAATCCCCATGCACCTGTCAGGGCCAAAAGTAGGATTTTCAGTGCAACATTTTTTTAAATATGATCATTGATATTTAAGTAAATATGAAAATAACCACTAACCTTGGAAATCTGAACTTTTTTATATCGTAAGATCTTGATGGTATTATTGTCAGAGTCCAGGTTTTCCTAAAAGTGAAAAATAAATCGTATAAAAACAAAACCTCTTTCTTTCATGTACAAACAGGATAAATTAAACTTGATCAACACCCACGAATATGAGTGACTGCAGAGGAATAAGTCAGGAGGTAGATATACTTAAAAGGGTTACCTCAATGTTGTTAATGACCTCACAAAGGGCAGTTTGGTCCATGTTAGAGGCAGAGAGCACAGACTGGAGCTGAGCCTTTGTCTTCTCCAGACTGTCGGTGAGAGCTTTCAGCTTCGTTTCCAGCTGCATCTTCTTCAGATCTGCTTTATGATGCACCTCCTGAATATAGTGCGTCTTGTACAGCTCGTCCTTCTCAAGCTGAAGCTGTGCGACATTCACACACACACACACACACACACGACATACATATGCAAAAATAGTCACTTATGGCTACACCCAAGGCGCAGACTAATCATGTTGACATTTGAGCGACATGACACAGTGCAACTCAATCTTAACTTTTACCTTGTTGAATTTCTCTTTCAGCGACTCATGATCCTGTTTGAGATCATTCATCTTCTTTATTATGATCTTTTCTTGGGTGTCCTTTCATAAATAGAGTCACTTATGTTAATGATCCGTACGCTTCACGTCAGTGACTAAAACACATGCTCAGCAAATAATCTATTAAGGAGCTGATGGCAACTAATATAAGTGTACAAGTTGGAATGCTAACCTAAAATTTTAAGACGTAAATATTAACAACCTTTTCCATTCCGCTGTGTTTCATTTTTTTCTTCTTTTCAATGATTTCCTCTTTATCTTTTGAAAGATTCTCAGCAAGACGTTTGTAATCACACAAAACAGGGATCAGGTCCTTGTTCTTTTGCTTGTGTTTCATCTTCATTTCTTTGATTTGTGTCTAAAAAGAAGTTAAATAAAACGTGATTTAAAAAAATATGCTGCAACAATTAAAAGAAATCCAGAAGATATAATAACAGATCTCAAATTGATTATCAGTAAAAATGAGACTTCAGTCTTACAATTTTTCACCAATAGTATACACAAAACAATTAATAATCAATAATCAACAGACTCATCAATGATGCAGATAATTATCAGTTTCAGGCCAAAAAGAGACATCAAGCATTTCTTAGTTTTTACTCAGAGTGTGTGAACTTGTACCTTGAGTGAATCATTCCCATCCACCACCTGTTGTAAGTCTTTACCCAGCTCACTAGCTTCATTGAGAGCTTTGTTGTGGTCTAATATGAGACCATCGATGTGGCTGTTCCACTTATCTTCTCTCTCACTGAGCTCATTTTTCCTCATGTTGTCCAGCTCTTGCAGCAGTAACGTCATCTTCTCCTCGTACACAGCGTCAGTTTCTACTCAAAAAGCAACACAAAATGATGGCGCCCATTTAGTTCTTGACAGCACGTAGTGTTGAATTAAACTATCACAACTCAAAATTAGATCAGTTAGTACTTCCACCAAGGAGGTTTTCTATCCGCCCCTGTCCTTTTGTCAGCAGGGTTATGCAGGACAACTGATTTCCACAAAAGTCAGTGGAAGGATGGGAGACGGGCCATAAACCACCTATTTTGGCCTAGGGGCAAATACCAGGAGTTTTTTCCTCTAACATTGCGAAATATGGCTTTTTTTAAAGTATTTTCATAATTTTCCAAGGTTATGATTTATTGATCTTGATGAGGAAAACATCAGGTACATTTAGTGGACTGATATTTACAAGTGTGTGCAATTTTGTGCGGCTCAATTGAGCATGAGGCGACTATAAGGCTTTGGTAGAGGTATGCTGTCTGCTGAGTGCGTCTCTAGTTTACCTGTGAGTTGCTTCTCCAATTTGTCCCTCAGTTTAGTCATTTCTTCTGCATGTTTCTGTTGAGACAACAACCACGCTGGCATTCGAAGGAAATACATCGGTGCGAAAGAAAAAAAACTGAATCAACTTATGATGTGGTTTAGAAACTGTGTAGACTTGGTGTGTGCAACAAACCAGTTCAAGCTCCTTAACCAGGTATTCATCGTTGATCTCCTCGATCTCAACCTTGACGGACTTCATTCTCTTATGAAGCTCAGTCTCTAATTTGTGCTGCTCTTTTTGCTGTCTGTCAGTTGAGACTAAAGCATTTGCTCTCAACTCAGAGATCATGTCCTGGTGCTCACAAAGGTGGTGCTTCATCTTCTGCCTCAACACCTAGAGGGGAGAAAAAAAGAGTTGAACACAAAATGCATTCTCTTCTGATCTGTCACTAGTTGTTTCAGTGGGTATCAGGCTGTGCCATCACAAACCTTAATGGATCCCATGTAACACTGTTCTGAAGCCCTGATTCAGGCCGTTTAAGCTTGCTTTAAATCCTACTCTCACACAGGCAAAGATCAGATATTCAGCAGCTTTGATTTTACATTTCACCAGTGAGGAGCTCATGAAAGGATCAGTATATCTCAATAATCAACAAAACAATTGTCAGTAAAGAAGAATACATTTTTGGATTCAATCTGTAATGTATAAAGGTGATGACAGATTTAATGTTGGTAGATGGTAAATGTACTTGAATGCTACTAAAGTAAGTACAAACTGCATTGTGGGATGGTAAACGTTGTTGATGACGAAGTCATCCAAATTCAGTCAAATAAATCTGGACCACCTTGTTCCCTGTACTGTCATACTCTGGATTAAAATGTGAAATCCTGTCTCTGAAATTTTGATCACTTTGACAACACCACTAGTGTCCACTCCCTACCTTGATCTCTCCTTGATGGCGCCTCTCATCCTCTCTTATGACCTTCTCTAGGTTTTTTAGTTCATCTTTTATCTCCTGTAGCTCTCTCTGTGTGTTCTCAGAGATGAGGATCGTGCCCTTCTCCAGCTGAAAGTAATCTCTCTCCTCCCTCTCTCGATCCAGCTCCTCTCGAAGCTGCACAATTTGTTCTTTCATCTGAAATAGACAGACATATATTTTTGGTGTTGCTACAGTATATCTGAGATATTTCTAGTTGCTTTTAATTAGTATTACAACCAATGTCACCCCAAAAAGCCCCTCTATTCCAGCTCTTATCTATCTGTAAGGGCTCAGGTGGACATCGTCCACTAGTGATGGGGCATCTGTTTTTGGGCTAAAAGGTTCATCTGTACAGATTTGCTTCTATTTCAAACACACACACTTCACATTTCATTAGAGGCTACTTAATACTTTGTAAAATATTGTGTACACCATTGGGCAAACATAATTATAAGAATAGGATAAGTATGTAAGTAATATGTGTTATAGGCATTGCCTGATGGTGTCTTACATCATGGTGTGAGACGGGCATCATGGTGTAATCTTTACCTTCTTTTTGGGCCAAAGCAAAACACCCACACTCTCTTGTTTCTCCTCAGATTGTATAAATATTTCAGCTTTGCAACCGGTACATTTGGTATAGACAGAGGCGCGGAGGCATAGAAATGGCCTAGCTGAGAAATCAAAGGAATCTTAGACATCATAGCAATCAATGACACTGTGACATTAAAGCAAACTGACAACAAAATAGAATTATTTGCCTAATGAAATCCTTTGTAGTGTTCTTTCACATGACCACAGCTGTGGATAACAGCAGTAATTATTCCTAAAACATGGTGTAAATGACACCATGTCAAGTCTAATTTTACGGGGCTTAAGGACACTTTGATGGCACCAAAGCTATGGAGGATTTAAAAGTTTTTTCCCACATTGATTTAATTCGTTTGAGGAGTTCACATTGACTTCAATTGTACTGGATTCAGCTGCAATGCTATTTACCCCTGAAACTCCAAATTTGTTTAATGAACTCAAACATTTATGAGTGAGAAGAATTTTCATTCTTGGTCGACCTATCCTTTTAACTGTTGGTTTCAGAAAAAGGGATCTACATTTGACTATGTTTTTATTCCAGAAAACTAAAAAATTATATATATTTTTTCATTTGAGGTATTTTAACTTTATTGCACAAGCTAAAAGTAAACACAAAGGTAACATTCAAAACTACGTCTTTATGAGATGGAAAATCAGATACTTTTAAAGCAAACATCTGATTCTTATAACTCAGATTATTAAGTACATCTGACCTAAAGTAAATTTGTTGGTCTAACTGGTTTCACTCGTGTTACGACCCGACTTGCTAGGGAAGAAGAGGCATAAAACCTGATGATATTGGTAAATAAACTTGTTTGATGTATTTTAAAAGTATGATTGCAGTGACAACACAGATACGTAAATTAATCGGAAAACAGGCAGAAGGGTGCTAGTTCAAATAAATGAATCAAAGATAACAAAAAGAGGACTCTCATCAAGAGCTGCAGAAACTGTTTAAATCACCTGTCACCATCTGCTCTTCTTCTGCCACTTTTAACAGTCAAGCTCCCACATGTGCCACTACCTCTACCTTGTGGATAAATTACAGTATGCCTCCGTTAAAACATCACACACAGCCTCTGACATTCCTGTCAGGATTACTCCCAGATTGGACTTTATTTGTGATGAACCAAACAAAAGCAACCAGACAGTAGAGGAAGTTGTAACCCTTGGTTACACTATAATGATTGTTAATGTGAACCTGGATACTCCTATTTTCTAGGTAAGTAGGAGCCCTGGACTTGAGAATCAATAATGAGAATAACACAACAAATTTCTTTAAATTAACTTATATTTAAACACAACTGCAGTTCAAATTTGTTTGTCAATAGAATACAGAATAAATTTCCCCCAAAATAATAAACATAAATAAATAAAATAAGATTTTGCTGTTACGCACCGTGGTGGCTCGGAGTGGAACATAACATAAATGCTACAGGTCTGGAGAAGTGAGGGTGCAGTCACACTGAAACCATGACACGATATAAGGCAAAAGAAGGTATTTATTTAAACAAAGCAACACAGGGATCAACAAGGACTCTCAAGCAGTAAAGCTACTTGTGTGTTATATGTAGACCCCGGAGTATCTTACCTGTCCTTGTTGTTCCTGTGCGCAAAACAAACAAACCTTAACAAAGACAAAGACAAAACAGAGGTTATAATACTTGGCCCCAAACACCTTAGAGATAAATTATCTAATGATATAGCTGCGCTAGACGACATTGCCCTTGCTTCCAACGAAACAGTCAGGAACTTGGGAGTGATCTTCGATCCTGATTTGTCTTTTAAAAGTCACTTAAAACAAATTTCTCGGACTGCCTTTTTCCACTTGCGTAATATCTCAAAAATCAGGCATGTCCTTTCGCAAAAAGATGCAGAAAAACTAGTCCACGCCTTCGTTACATCGAGACTGGACTATTGTAACTCATTATTATCAGGCTCCAGCAGTAAGTCGTTAAAGACTCTACAGCTTGTCCAAAATGCCGCAGCACGTGTCCTGACAAGAACAAAGAAAAGAGAGCACATTTCTCCAGTATTAGCTTCGCTACACTGGCTTCCAGTTAAATCTAGAATAGAATTTAAAATTCTCCTCCTCACCTTCAAGGCCCTTAATAATATAGCGCCTTTCTACCTTAAAGAGCTGTTAGTACCTTACAAACCCGCTAGAGCACTCCGCTCCCAGAATTCAGGCTTACTTGTCGTCCCTAAAGTCTCTAAAAGTAGAGTAGGAGCCAGAGCTTTTAGCCATCAAGCCCCTCACTTGTGGAATAATCTACCAATTTCAGTTCGGGAGGCAGACACCATCTGTTTGTTTAAGAGTAGGCTCAAAACCTTTCTTTTTGATAAAGCTTATAGTTAGAGTTAATTAGTGAGGCAGAACGTAACTTGCTCTATTTAATGACATATGACACACGGAGCTTCTATTTTCCAGCTTCTCCTTCCTCTTCTCCATCCCTAACCCCTTCCCCGGGGTCCCTTTGCTTTAACACCCGCAGATCCAGGGCCTCTGTGGCCGCACCATGGATTGCTGTTTGTGGATCGCGCATCGGGGGTCGCAGTGGTGGACCCAGTGTGGCGGATTCTGTGTCGTGTCGGCTGATCGTGGTGCTGGTGGCGGACCCTGTGTCGCGTTGGCACTGGGTAAAGGAGGTGGACCAGGGCCGCGGCGATGGCTCGTGGTGGGTCCTGGTGGGCGGCGGTGGACGGTGACTGAGGACTGGAGTGGCCTCTGGTCTGGATGGTGGATCGTGGTCCTGCTGGTTGCTGACCATGGACTGTGATTGCAGGGGGACTGCATCAATGCCGCTAAAGACTTTAATGATGAATGTTTTTACACGTGGCATCTATTGCACTTCTGTCCGTCCTGGGAGAGGGATCCCTCACATGTGGCTCTCTCTGAGGTTTCTACTTATTTTTACCCTGTTAAAATGGTTTTTAGTAGTTTTTCCTCACTCTTGCTGAGGGTTAAGGACAGAGGATGCCACACCCTGTTAAAGCCCAATGAGATGAATGTAATTTGTGAATATGGGCTATACAAATAAAATTTGATTGATTGATTGATTGATTGGTGTCAATGGGGAGCTCGTCCCACCTTTTAGGAGCCAGGACATCAAACAGTCGTGATTTTGTTGAGTGCCTAGCTCGCTGTGAGGAAGCAGCAGAGAGAGAGAGAGATTCTTTTAATATTTTTCAAACCCTTTTTATTTGTTTTAAAAAACTTTGTTTTACAAATAAATACAGAAACGACACAAAAAACTACTTAAAATAAGAAATTAATCAAAGCATATTCAAACCTACATATGAGTAAAACCAGCTCATCTCTCTCTACAGAACATGAAACTTTCTCAAAGCCCCTTTTTTCTTTCTTAATGTACTTGTGAGCTAGAATGAAAGTTTAACATGAAAAAACTTGATTAAAAAAAGTTAATAACAGAGTTAGAAACCGTAGGCATCTTTTTTTCTGGCTAAATGGTTCATCTTTACAGATTTACTTCTATTTCAAACACACACACTTCACACTTCATTAGGGTCTACTTAATACTTTGTGAAATATTTTATACACACATAATTATAAGAAAAGGATAAGTATGAAGAAAAGTAATATGTGTTATAGTCATTGCCTGATGGTGTTTTAGATCATGGTGTGAGACAGGCATCATGGTGTAATCTTTACCTTCTTTTTCGGCCAAGGCAAAACACCCACACTCTCTTGTTTCTCCTCAGATTGTATAAATATTTCAGCTTTGCAACCGGTACATTTGGTATAGACATAGGCGCGGAGGCATAGAAATGGCCTAGCTGAGAAATCAAAGGAATCTTAGACATCATAGCAATCAATGACCCTGTGACATTAAAGCAAACTGACAACAAAATATAATTATTTGCCTAATGAAATCCTTTGTAGTTGAATTTTCTTTTTCCCAAATTGAATTTGTTCGTTTGAAGGAGTTCCCATTTACTTAAATTGTACTGGATTCCGCTACAATGCTTTTTACCCCTGAAACTCCAAATGGGGTCTACATTTGATTATGTTTTTTATTCCAGAAAACTACAAAATGTATTAATATTTTTTAAGTATTTTAACTATATTAAACAAGCTTAAATTATAAACAAAGGTAATGTAGCCCACATTAGTGTCAAGTTCGCTGAAATATGCACGTGAGACAAACTGTGTAGCGGTGTAGACCATGTTTATTAAGATGCCCACTTCCGGGTTCAGCCCCCGCACACCACATTAACTACCTCATCCCATTGGTCCCCAGCACCTCAACATAGAGCTCCCCCATTGGTCAAACCCACATGACAATAAACTCTTGCGAGTAATATTGAATAACACCACAATTAGAAAACCAATGAGCATATGTTGAGAGAAAGGGAAGAAGCATGCTGTATATAACGTTGCCTGGTTGAAGAAAACATTGCACTGAAGAAGAAGCTGGAAGCTGTGAACACAATTATAAAGGAGCATGTGGCAGATAAGCTATTCTGGCTGATCTAAATACAGACAGACGTACTCTGAAGAAACAACTGTAACAATTCGCCCTGTTTAAAACCCCAGGGGAAAATTATTACGCATTATATTTAAGGAGCACGGGTGGATTAGTCCCGCTGCGTACGGCGCGCGCCGCCTCCCCAATTTATAATAAACGAATAATCCCTGGTTGGACTGATAATCTTGTCGTCGGTCCCACCACACATAAAATAATATATATTTAAACGAAATAAATCAAGACAAGTTGCATACGATTATCTGTATTTAAACAAAACAACAACACCCCCACATATCACCTCGACACGTCCCCGCAAACAAAGTCGGACACGTAAACATAAACACGCTATTTATACAAATCCCAAACATCAATATTTCCCCACCCCAGGATCATAACATAACCCGCAAACAATCAATACTTCCCCACCCCAAGTTCGTAACATAATCCCCAAGCGACGTCCCCAAACAAAAGGTAAGCAGGTGTGGCGTGGTGAGTTGTCGCAAACCGTCCAAACATTGTCCACGATGTCCTCACCCCTTCCAAGTGCCCAGAAAATGTTCAGTACTTGCAGTAATCCCTTAAATGTCTCTCAGGCAATAATCCCGTTTCTTCAGAAAATCCCATGAAGGTTTTAAGAGATAGATAGATTACTTTATTCATCCCCGAAGGGAAATTAAGTCGTCAAAGCAGCAGGTATATTTGAATACAATAAAATACAATACAATAGAATAAAATTAAAAATATTGAGGTAGAAAGAATAAAAAAACAGAAACACAAGATAAATAGGTAGATAAGGTGCAGTGGCAAGATGATGGTAATAGTACTGATGATATGATGGTAATGTTATTGTTAGACAGTATATACAAATAGTACAGTATATATAGCATATAATATAACATAATATATATTTATATATGATAGTAATTATACCAGTATAATAGCAGTATATAGTAATAATGGCAGCAACAGTATATATATAATAGTAAATATAATAATAATAATAACATGTACACATGTATAAATATGTGTATATAGACTTATATATACAAAGAGTATGATTTATGATATGATATATAGTAGAGGTATAAATATAAGTATTTGACTATACAATAGATAATATAATATACTATGTGTAGTAAGAATATGTAGACAAAGTGTGCAAAAGACTATTATTGTATAAAATGATATATAGTATCAATATATAATTTATTTTAACACATATCACATATGATGTGAAGTAAGTGTTCCAGTTGATAATTCCAGGTTGAGACCCCCTCAGTTGAATCTAATCTAATCAAGTTTAAATCCAACAGCTTATCTTTGCAAATGACATGTAAAAACAGTTGAACTCTTAATAAGGGGTCTCAACCTGGAAATCTCAACTGGCATTACAACTCATGGTATATTATCTAGTTTCTTTTAACATGGTTTATTCTCGCCAGTGAGCATGTGACAGTGTCCATGTGAGCATCAGGCTGAATGCACCAAGAATGAATAAATGTCTACCATGTTATACAATAACTATAATTACATTCAGCTAATTGAGTTGCAAGTTCCAACAGTCAAAGTGCATTGCCAAACCAATCAAATCTCTTTTTAAAGCATCTTAACATGAATATACTTATACTAGTCTTTCTTGTCTTTATGTTTCACATCCTGGGTCTGAGTAAAGACAAATAGCTACATCCTCCATATTTATCTCTGTTTTCTTTTTGTTGCTTTAACTAAACTCTCTACCAGGCGGTGACCAGGAGCCATAATGAGTCCCTCAGGGGGTGTGACTGGTCTGGTTGGGTCTGAACAGAACAATGACATTTTGCATGTCTAAAATGCACCAAGGACAACATTTTGCATCCTCCTGAAATGCACCAAAAACAGTGATATTTCACATTAAAGTTCCACATCAGAAAACAAGAACAGTCCAACATGCAATTTCACTATGAATGGAAACCTTAAGTCTTATGTAAACATTAAGACAACAGTACATCAGCTAAACTTTAGACTTGCCAATGAAAAATTCCCTAACTAAGAGAGCATCTTGCTGAACAGTAGCCAGTCACTACATACAGAGGTAATTCTTTAGTCTCTGAACCTTGTTGGAAAGGTTTCCAGAATCCAGCTCCAGCAGTACTTTCTGGAATACCTCAAAACTATGTTTGAGGTTCTTGGCGTATTGCAGATCTAACGCGTACGTCAGTCCCAAAAGATAGCAGCAGGCCCTGCTAACATCTCCAAGACTGCTGAGGACAGTGTTGCCCTCAATGACAATCCCGACATCCAATGACCCATCTTGTTTCCGCAGCAGGTAAATCTTCATGACCTCTTCTGCCAACTCCTCTTGAACACTGGCAGATCCATCAGCAGCATCCTGCAGACATTGTAAAGATAACTTTAGTTTAGAACTCACTCTCAACCTGCATGTCACAAGACAAATACCACCTACCAACATAAGAGCATAGCAGGACATAAAGTGGACAAACTAAACAATACTACTGTGGTGGTCCCAAATTTGTTTTTGATCTCACAGACAGACAAAATAACTAATTAATGCTTCCATATAATTCATTTCTCTCTCCAAATAAAATTGACTCGTACAGTATCTGATGTCCACAGCTGGTTTACACTATGTGGAAAGCAGCTTCTTCTTTGTGTGCGGTAAGGAAAAAACAAACGTACTGCAGGAACTCTATGGTCACCCATGATTACGTTGTTAAAAATCATGAAAATAATACAGTATTATACTAACCTCAAAGTCCTTGAACAAGGCACTGGCATCTTCTCCCAAGTGATTGATGAGACATCGGATGACAACATCCCGGGTCTGTTGAATGGGGATTCCACTCTGCAGAACAGAAACGTCTCAAAATTCTAATACAATGCAAAACTACACATTCAAGCAGAGCTTTCATTTCTTGGAGAAACTTGAGTCAAACCTTTCAATATAATTTAAGTTAGAAAAATGTAACTGGAGTTGGAGTGTAGTGATGTAAGAATAAACCAAAACATGTAAAATGGTGTGCAGAGGATGTGAGAGATTGAGGGACAGAAAACTAAGGAAGAAAAAGCAAGAACTGTTAAGGAAGGATGGAGGATAGGAGGAGGCATGAGGGAGAGTCGGTGGGGATAAAGATAAGTTATCTGATTAGGAAATGAATATGTAATTATTGATGGTAATAAGCTTAAAGGAGAGAAACGTGAATGAGACAGGTTTAATACCTTAAGTAGAACACTCATTTGTGCCCGTTGTCTCTCTCCTGCAGCACATTTCTTCGTTTGAAACAAGGACAGCAGTTTAGGTGTATAGAAGTCCAACATTGCCATGAATTTTGGCTCAAGATTCAGTGTGGTGATCCTCTGAAACTCTGCACTAACCTGAAAGAGAGAGATGAGAAAAGAAAAAAAAGAACTGGTGACTCATCTGTTGTCATTCAGCAAAAACTTCATTCAGCACGAGGCTTTCCTGATCGTGTAGGGCAGTGGTCCCCAACCTTTTTTGCGCTACGGACCGGTTGGATGTCAGACAATATTTTCACGGACCGGCCGTTAAGGTGTGTCTACGGAACCTCATTACGGAGTCCCTCTGGTACGACCTCTGGTGACAGCGGTAGATTTTTTTTTAATTTAATGGAATTTGGAGAGGTTTTTTTTGGTTATTTAAAATAAAAAATTAATTCGTTAATTTAAAAAAAATCCACCGATGTCACTACAGATAGGATGTTGGAAATGGCATCAGAGTTTTTAGTGCTGTTGTGGCGATCTCAGGGTATTCTGCTCTACTTTATTCCAGGACACCGGAGTTGTTTTCTCAAACATACTTTTAAGGCCGCCGTCATTTGCGATCTCCAGCAGCTGATCTTCTTCTTAAACAGACATGCTGGATTCACCTGGTTTGTTGATAAATGGGTCCGACAAATACCGTGTTGGTTTGTGTTCAGCGAAAAAGTTACGTGACCGAGACAAGCGTCTTGAAATTCGTAAAGCATGAGTCATAAACGAGAGGATCCGGTAGTTTTTCAAAATAAAACACCGTTTTATTTTGAAAAATGACCGGATAATAGATAAAACAGAAAAAATGTAATTTATTTATTCTTCTGTGCGGCCCGGTACCAAATGACCCACGGCCCGGTACCGGGCCACGGCCCGGGGGTTGGGGACCACTGGTGTAGGGGGCCGTGTACACTGAAGGCGACTCAAGAAAAAGCGTCGCTAGCAAAACCATTGTTAGCGCTAAGCGGCGGCTATAGCGCTAAGCGGCCCCGGCCACTATTAGAGACCGGCTTTTATTTACCTCCGCCGATAGCGAGCCCTGCCAATGTTAGAGACCCGGCCGCTAATGGAATACAGGCCACTATTAGAGGATTTACCGTAGTCATTTTACACCCATTTTGGTGACGTTAGCTGTATAAACTGTATGTTAGCTGAGCAGTTTGGTGGCTAGGAATCTGTTAACGAAGTTAGCATATGTACAACAGCATGGTGCTGACATTATATAGAAAAACAAACAATAAAGTTTATGTGCGGGAAGACAGGGCGCTATTTAATTAAATTTTGCTAGTGCTCTACTTACCGGCGAGTGGAGTCCTCCAAGTGATTTTCACCGGGCGTCTCCAGACTGTTGTGTTGCTTGCTTCATGCAAAAAGCAGGGTAGATATCCCATGATTCCACTGTTTTTGCGCGCAAATGGTGGCATGACGTTCTGCTTAAAAAACTACTCAATTTCTTAAGTTGTTGTTAGAGATGAAGACTATTGAATTAGAGTGAGTAATAATTAAAGTTCTTGAAACCGATTGGTATGATTGCTCCATACTCAAATATTCTGACTGGTATTTACTTAAAATATTATTGATATCTTAAAATTATAATCTGTTTGTCAAATACTAATTTATTTTCTTAAATAAACTTAAATAATAGATGTAAATATGATGCAAAATTAACTGTTGGATTTTTAAGCATTTATTTTGATATGTCCAACTCAAATAATCAGTTTTGTGATTTTCAGAGATTTTATTAAGATATTTTATTATTGTGATATATACTGAAGCCCTGAATGACTTTTTAGAGTGTACTGACAGGAACATCTGACACATCAAAACTATTCCAATATTGACGGCTAATATGTAGTTTACAAGTTGGTGTGTGAGGAGTTTTGCTCTGCAAAGAATACACATAGGAAAGTATGCAAAGTAAGACCTGGCCTGCTATTTATCCAATATTCATTAATATTGCTACTTTCACACCACCTCAATCTATAATTAGGACTTAATTTCATATCCATGTTGAAATAGTCAATTTGACTAAATATTCACTTCAAGCACCATTTGCACATTATTGCACCATTGTTTTATTTTCTCTTCAGCTACATATATATATATATATATATATATATATATCATGAAGCCTTGAAGCTTTCCATCCAATTGGTTCGCTCATGGGCCGAGGCTTCATGGGGCTTTGTTTGCTCTACTACCCCATCAAGTGGACATTAAATGTAAATGTAATTATAAGGGTCCGCTGCTTTGGTGTGTGAAGCTTCGAATTGAATAAATGATTTAATGATGTTTGTGATCCAAAAAACGTAATACCTACAATAGGGATAATAGTTTATTTATTTTTATTAAAAAACAACAGTTCTCAACAGTGCTGGGTTTCAGGCGGTTTCCTTTTTTTAGTAATAAGTCCGCCTGCTTTTGAAACGATCCTTTCAGATTAAGATGCGATTAAGATGATAAAGATGCACAGGGCACAGATGAAGCTGGGGTACAAAGAAAAGATACCGCAAGTTTGTACAAGTTAAGAAATAAATTAATTTTTTCCCCCCCAATACTCTAGAATATATTGCAAGCAAACGCGCAATAACGTCCCAAGACAAGTAGTGTGATGGGGAATCCAATGCGTTTCGCGGCCCACTATATTTTGAATCGCACACCAAACCCGCGAACCATTTCCTGAATCAGTGACGCGCTCGGCCGGCTCGCGAGGCTTCGAACGTCATCACATACGTCATCAACACAAGCCTCGATACGCGCTTCACAGAAATCATCCTCGATTACTCGACACGCGCTTCGAAGCCTCGACACGGGAGGACACATCACTAGTTTAAACTTCTGTGACATCCAGGTGAGCTGTTGGTTTTTCTGCCTCATGTTCAGAGGAAACACTTTTATCGGACAGCTGTGTATAAAACAAAGTGTTTACCGAGTGCATTTGACCATAACATCACACCAACAGTGCAGACACCCTCTCTGAAGAGTATAAAGCAGTGATTTTCAACTAGTGTGCCGTAAGAGATCGTCAGGTGTGCCGCGGGAAATTATCTAATATCTAGTGTCGCCCTCCTCTCCTCGCCGCCGGAGGCTCGGTGTACGGCACGCCTCGGGGGGAAGGTCCTCGTCCGCGGCGCCTCACGGCGTCACTGGTACGGGGGCTTTCTTTCTCTTGGAGTGCGGGACGGTGTCCGTCGGCGGTGCGGAAGGAGGGGACCGGATACGGCGGTCGGCGGCGAGTCCGGACGCGTGTCGGTCCCTTCTCGCCGATCACCTCAGCTACGGCGCCCGCTGGGGGAACCCTCCGTTCGCGCGGGGGCCCCCTCCGGCGGTGCGCCTCGGCTGGCGCCTAGCAGCTGACTTAGAACTGGTGCGGACCAGGGGAATCCCGACTGTTTAATTAAAACAAAGCATCGCGAAGGCCCACGGTGGGTGTTGACGCGATGTGATTTCTGCCCAGTGCTCTGAATGTCAAAGTGAAGAAATTCAATGAAGCGCGGGTAAACGGCGGGAGTAACTATTCGCACTCAAAACAGGTCACTCTGAGGAGGGCTGTTTTAGAAAGGGTAAAAAGATGCTGTTCTAAATGATCCTTGTGATATTTTGACCAAAATATGTTACAGACGTTTCATTAATACCCCAAGGAAACATATTAACTGTGATAAAATGGGCATAATATGTCTCTGTTAAATAACGTTTAGTTAAATCAAAGATTGTTTCATAAATCTGATTCAATTTGTGCTCATTAAAAGATCAGGGTGATAAAGGGCTGAAATAATTTAAAATAGTGTTTTTTAATACATTTATAAACTACATTACTAACAATATGTATTATATGTACTGTGTTAGGCCATAGAGTGTCATTTTGTGTCATTTTGGTTGGTGGTGTGCCCCAGGATTTTGCAAATGTAAAAAATGTGCCGCGGCTCTAAAAAGGTTGAAAATCACTGGTATAAAGGAACGCAGCCTGCCCACCTGTCTCCTTCAATCTCTCATTCTCATCCAACAGTGCAGATCAACTCCAACCCCTCGTCCTGCTCCTGTGACAGAGAGAGAGACGCCAACATGATCCTGATCCTCCTTCTGTTCGCCCTGACCCTGGGTGCTGTGTCTCCTTCAGATGGAACCTGTGAGATGGCCTGGTTCAAATTCAACAACCGCTACTACAAGTACGTGGCCACACCGATGACCTATGCTAAGGCAGAACTCAACTGTTTGTCAGAGGGAGCCAACCTGGTGTCTATCCACAGTCTGGAGGAACATAATTTCGTCCAAACACTGATCGAGAAGTTTGACCATGCTAATGGAATAATATGGATCGGACTCAACGACCTCCAAGAAGAAGGCAGCTGGATGTGGTCTGATGGTTGTCCGGCTAAATATCTCCTTTGGTCCCAAGGAGAGCCAAACAACCATGGAGGAAATGAAGCATGTGTTGAAAATAACTTTCACACAGATAAGAAATGGAATGATAACAATTGTAGTAGTCCTCTTCCCTCTGTTTGTGCATCTCGCATAACGTGTCCTCAGTGATTGTTAAGTCTGATTTAACCTGGTCACTGATCACCTGATGCTTGTTGACATGAAATAGTCCTCAGCAATAAAGATACAAATGCAAACCTTTCTGTTTTTTCTGCCCATACTTTTCGTATCTGTTGGAGATTGTGATGAACCCAGTGGTCGATTGAAGGAACAGCCTTAAAACAGATAACTCATGTTAAAGCTGTGGATGTTCTGTGTACATATATAGAGAGGTCCACTGGGGGCCTCTTAAAGAATAAATTAAATAGAAAGTTAATTTAATAAAGTAAAGTGTTTCTGGGAGAGAGAATAATTTTGGGATGTGAAAACAGTTTAATTTAAGCTCAATCACTAAAAAACAGTATGTGAAAGAACAGTTTTGATGGATTTCTATACTCTATCTTCTATCTATTACACTAAAGATTTTACTGCTCCTAGTTCTAAACCAAAGACACACACACACACACACGTACACACGCACACACACACACAAACACAGACACAAGCATGCCCACACACACTCTGTCTCTCCTGGATAACCACACCCATATGACGTTTTCGCACGAAACCCTGGACGGTAGCTTTGAGAGACCAGGGGGAATCAGAAGAGAGACTATTCTTAAACATGACAACAAATCCCCCAATTATGAATTTAATAGAATCCGTTATTTTAAAGTTAATTTTCTGTGGACGCACTCTAAGACGTACAGTCATGTGACACAACTACGGTACACATTTAGATATTAGCCTTCAGAAAGATGAAACCCCTAGCGGTGGGTGAACCTTACCTCCCCCCACGGTTAGTTTTTAAATCCTCCTCCATTCACTGGATTTTAAGTTAAAAGGTTAAAAGACTGAAAACTCTCTGTTGCGCTGAAACTTATGGTAACAAGGAGATTAATCACAAATGACCCTCACGTCAAAGGTAAGCGACAGAATCACATGTTTAGACCTGTGGAGAAGAGAAGTGCTCGGGTTGTTGGAGGTGATATCCTCCATTGTTAGGACACACTGGATAAAGTAGTTTATCTGGGCTGTAGCTAGCTCATCATGCTAACCCAGACTTCCTGTATTCACCGTGAACTTTATATTAGTGACAGAACTGGTCTCAGGCCATTGTTTTGAAGCAGCTAGCTGACACGTGGCCAGTTGCACACCAGGGTTCGTCGTTTACATGTCATGCAGTGAAATGATGATGATGCCCTCCAGTGGCGATTTTAGCCTGTAATTTCTGGTGGGGCAATTTTGTATGACGTCATGTCACTGTCACAAAAATAGCAGGTAACTGATAATTATAAGCAGTAGGCCTATATAGACCAGTAAGATATACTATGGGCTGTATTTTGAGTGCCAGCAGGGAGCAGAAATCCATTCAGTTTAGGAAATAGGTGGTGGGTAAGATTAACGATGTAAAAACTGAATGAAGCAGACAAGTTTAGTTTCCACTGCAACACGTTACAACACATCAACATCAATACTCTGAATAAAGAGCTTTAGGAGATGTAATACTACTTTAAACAGATTAAAATGCAGATTCGAATTTAAATACTCACGTTTAAGTTGATCACAGTAAATCTGTTTCTGCAGAATAAGAATCTGTGTAACATTGTCAAGTCAAATGGGTTGGCCAGTGAAATAACTTCATATCTTACGTCTCCTGTCTCCATAAACTCTAGCGTTTATATAAACTTGACTTACCACAGAAACGGGAGCGCAGACGTCTTTAGCTTCTCTGTCAGGGAACAAACCGAGCCTCACACCGTATTATTCGTACAATATGTGAGTGAAACCTCTCCACAGACTCGTCGTGTTCACTGACGGGGGATAGCCTGTTAGCCTGTTAGCTCAGCTGAAGCCGAGCAGGCAACAGGCTGGGAGCTGGATTATTCGAGTCGAGTTGCTAGGCAGATTTCGTGGGGTACATCTGAAAAGTCCCCATCTCCGCCCATCTCCCAATGTTAACTTCGGCCTGTGTGGTTCACGCTCATTGGTGTTTCCATGGTAACATACTTAAGCTTGCGCCGCTGCCCCACAGAGCAGAGACGGACGGCAAGAGAGCAGCTTTTCACATATTTACTTTGCATATAAAATAAAATAAAATATATTTTGCCACAAAGTTCAGATGTATTGCGCTTTCTGCACAACAGCGCCATCTGGATTTGGTAGGGCAGTGCCCCACGTGCCCCTAATGCAGAAACGCCACTGATGCCCTCAACACAAATGGCTGCAGGGTCATTGTTTTTTTAGATGTGATTGGTGGTAACAATCTGCATCATCCTCCCATTGAAAGTTCCGAGGTTAACACCCCCCTTTGGCTGCATAAGATTTATTAATAATAATTATAATAGTGTTCTAAATTATACACTTTAAATAGACATTTATAAAGACATACACAGGTAGATTCGTGGGACATTAATAATAGTACAGAGACCAAATTAAATGAGGATTTTAAATCAGAACAGTTAAAAAACAATATAAAGCAAAGAAAAATCTAAAGGTTTAGAAATGAGTTGAAAGAGTAAAATAATAAAATAAATTTTTGGTATGACCTTGTAAGAAGGCAAAGTTAAAGACACTTTTGTACAGGAAAAGATGGTAAAATAGTATTTGGGGGAAATGGGTGAAAGCAATGTTAAAATTACCCTATTGGAAAACATGGTTGAAATCAGTTTCAATATTTTCATTTATGGTTAAAAAACTAACCACTAATATGTTTCTAATCCCTATTTTCACAACCCGAATATCAATAAGGAAGAAGGATACAAAGAACTACAAGTTGAACGTTTTTCCCGTACGTGTATGTGTTGTTCCCATCTTTTCTATTTCTAATGTGTTTTCACTATAATGCGAGATTGCGACCGGGAACTTTGCATGCTTTTTTATATTTTTTGGGGTGTGAGAAAAACACCTGTTTAGTCAGATTTAGTAGGAGGCGCTACAGGGTCCTCCGTTCCCGGACCAGCACGTTCAGGAACAGCTTATTCCTGCGGCTGTCACTCAGCTGTATCACCGTGGTGCAGAGTTCATATATTTTTTTCATATTAGGGTTAGATGAATGTCCGCCATGTTTTTGGTTTTACGAAGAGAGAGAAGCGCATAGGTCACGTGTCCCCAGCCTCCTGACTCACGATTACCTGGAAATTATACGAATTCTAGTGCATTACTTTTCGTACCATTTCCTACGATCCCTCCGTAGGTGAACCTGCGGAGGGATCGTTACCAGTCGACCAAAGCAGCCCAACCAACATCCGGACTTTTAGGAGCAAGAGAGTCGTGCGCCGTGCGAAGGGGCGCACCTCCGCTGCTCAAGTAACGAGACAGTTTTGAGAATATACGAAGTAGAAAGCACACAAATTTGTGGTCAATTGTAGCGAGTAATAGTAAAAAGTTGTCAGGAGAATCAGTAGTAAAGTACAGATATGCAAAAAATATACTTAAGTATAGCAACAGGGCATTTATACTTCGCTACTTCCCACCACTGCTATTTACCACTTGGACCACTATAGGTTCCTATCCAGATTACAACTTTCCCAGAGCACCACCTGTTTGGCAAAAAACGCCCACATTCGTAGAAAGTGCAGATATTAGCTGATATATGTAGTGGAGTAAAAGTAAAAAGAAGACAAAAATAAATCCACTTAAAGTAAGGACACATGGAAAATGTTCTTAAGTAAAGTAGGTCAATAAATGTACTTTTTTACATCCCACCACTGTGACACTGTTATAGTGCAATAAAATAAATAATATATAAGAATGCAGAAAACAGAGAGCAGAGCTGATTCTGGACGTTCCAAAGTTTAACAGTTGTTAAAAATGTGTGAATTATTATTTTCCTCCCTTTAATTTACTTATTGTTTTTATAGTGTTTGGTGATTCTGGGTCAAACACTTCTGATACATGATCGTTGGTTGACTATCATGTTTAAATCATTATGTATTTATTAACAGCATGTAACCATCAGAGTTCTTATTGGGGAGATCCAACCAGTAGGGAGATGCTATTTATTCATAGCACTAACAGCAATTAAACCACTTTATGAGATCATTAGGAGTCACAGCAGACATCCAAATATGATCTATCATATTTCATGTATTTCATTAAAAGTAAAGTTGTTGCCTTCTTTATAAACTATCTGTAGATTGTGACAGTGTCCACTAGAAGGCAGCAGATGAGCAAGTCAGTCTTTCTATTTAAGAAATTAAATAGCTTGGCATTGAGTCGGCCTCTCTGTCTAAGAGCAGGAATGAGATCAAGAGGTCACATTGTTAATGCCATGTTCTGTATTTTCTACTCTGCTAGAGCAACAACCTAATTCTATTAACAGCCATTTTACTCTGTAAAGTGTGAAGCTCACACCAACATTGATTATGTTTCAACAGGTATTGCTCAAGCAGATACAACAGCAGAGGAAGCGGCAACTAACCAAAATGTTTAATTTGTTGTTTGTTTTTATTGAAATTGTCGGGTTTGACAAATTCTCCTTCATGTTTATTTCAAAATGTTTAAATTTTCTCACTAAAAACTCTGTTGCCATTTCCGACCTCATATCTGTATTGACATTGGTGGAATTTTTTTAAATGAACGAATTATTTTTTTATTTTAAATAACAAAAAAAGCTCTCCAAAGCGGACAGAAGCGCAGCGTGTGCGTGATGGAGCTTTGTTGTCCGTTCGTCTCCATCTTGCTGGTAACTTACCACGCAATAAGTAATTTGAGGCTGCGTATTAACAATTCGTTAATTTCATTAAATAAATAAAAAATCTACAGCTGTCACCAGAGGCCGTACCAGAGGGCCTCCGTGGTAGTGAGGCTCCGTAGCCACACCTTAACGGCCGGTCCGTGAAAATATTGTCTGACATCCAACCGGTCCGTAGCGCAAAAAAGGTTGGGGACCACTGCGTTAGATCACTTGCAAATGGGTTTCATTGAACTAACACCATGTGAAAGAAAGGAATATTGTCATGTGGCTGTTGACATGTTCTCCCTACAGGGAAAGCAGATGCCTCTGCTTTGGCAAAGAGGTGTTAGTGCGAGAAAACATTTACCCTGGATATCCCACATGAAATCAACCAGTGGTGGAGCAGTTGAAAGAGAAATTGGAACAAATGGTCAAGTGCTGTGATGACACAGAGCTCTCAAGGATCAAAGCACTACCGGTAGTGTTAATGACCATGAGAGGGAGGGGAAAAGCCAGAACAGGTATGTACTGTGTGCATATAACCAAAATGTTGAGCCTTATACACACAGGCAAATGCAGCAATCGATCAACCAGCAGAGGGCCAGTTGCATAACCAGAAACCAGGAGACTGGGTGCTGATATGGAACCTGGACAGGAACCACTGCAGGAGGCTCAGATGGACAGGACCCCATCGGGTGCTCCTCACCACACCTAGAGCGGTTGGTGTGAAAGAAGTCACACCCGGCACACACGCCAGCCATTGCGGAAAGGTGCTGCCACTTGAGACGGAGGCCCAGGGAAAGAGTCCTGCTTCCCTCACAGACGAGGAACGGAGCAGAAGAAAGACGACAGCTCTCACTGAGCTGTAAAAACAATACCAACAACCAACAGCTGTTGCAGACCAAGAAGAAACTGCAAAACAAAAAAGAGACAGAGCAACTAAAAAAAAGCGAAGAAATACCAGGACCAACTCATCATAACCGAACCGACAGTGAAATGAACATCATTTATTTTATCTTATCATTATTTAACAGCGCGCACAGACCAAATGAGTTCAAAACTGACTGTGGAAAATACCCAAATTCAAGATCATTGTGCATGCAATGCTCCAACAACAGGTAGAATTCCTAGCTCTGCCTGCTAGCTTGAATGACACAGAATGCTGGCCAGTAAGTAATCCAGAATATACTTATAGCATCATGGCAGGAGTGTGGATAGCTCAGTGGAAAACTCAAACCCAAATAATATTGTTAGTATTTAATGTACGTAATTGTTCAAAGCCTATATTTTCAGCCAAATCCTCAGCCCGCAACTGCTCAGTCCCTTGTCCTCCTCTGTGAGTGCATCCTATGTCAAATATTTCTTCTGTGTACAGGATCGTAGCCACATAATTACAACAAATATTACTTATTTAAATCAAACAAAAACTGTTTCTTTTAACAGACAGTCTGCACTGCCAGAGAAGGGGTATTTAGTCTGTGGGGACCAGGGTTACAGCTGCTTACCAAGAGAATCCCACAGTCGTTTGTTCATGATTTTGATTGCTATTTCTGTTGTCACTTGTACGATTGGTCTGATACACAAACAATGCATTAAGGCCATTGTTACCATTATGCAAATTGAACTCTATCCTATCCCAGACTGGATTCCACTATATGATGATGTTATTGATATAACAGACAACTGAACCTCAATCGTCAACTCCGGACAGAGAATCAGAATCAGAAGTGGGATTTCTCCACCTTATAAAGTGTTGTTGATCCAATATGATCAAAAGGACGGATTGTAAGGGAAATATTACAGTTGACCATAATATAATTATGGTTATTTCCCTGTTTATTGATCATAATTGAATCTATTACAATGTAACCTTGATCATGCTGTCTCCTGTACTACTGAATGTATAATATTCTAATTAGTCTAGACACAGTGTGATGGTAATTTACTATTCAGGCAAATGACTGATATAAGGAACTACTTTGATGTTACACTCCAGGGGTCTGAGACAGAGTAGGGGACAGGATACTGGTCACCTATTTCTTCACGTCAAAGAGACTGATAGATAAGTTTCTTCCTCTCTAAGAGGAGTTTGAAGATATTTTAAGTGATGCTTTTCCTGTTTGTCATGACTGTTTAACAACCCCCTCCTGCATGGGAGGGGTTTAGCCAACTGTATAAATACAAACCACTGTTTCCTATCTGGGTGCATATTACAACCTGAAACCTGTGGTATGCACCATGCTTGAGCATTAAAGGTGAGAATACTGTAAGATGACTTTGTGTCTCGTTTCCTTGTTGGTAGTGGGATTGTAGAAATTGCCACGACAGGAGCAACCCCACACATGATTGGTCTCAGGATGCTTTACTGTTGGCAAGACACAGGACTGATGGTAACACTCACCTATTCTTCTCCAGACAAGCTTTTTTCCAGATGCCCCAAACAAGCGGTAAGGGGATTCATCAGAGAAAATGACTTTACCCCAGTCCTCAGACGTCCAATTCCTGTACCTTTGGCAGAATATCAGTCTGTCCCTGATGTTTTTCCAGGAGAGAAGTGGCTTATTTGCTGCCCTTCTTGACGCCAGGCCATCCTCCAAAAGTCTTTGTGTCGCTGTGCGTGCAGATGCACTCACATCTGCCTGCTGCCATTCCTGAGCAAGCTCTGTACTAGTGGTGCCCCGATCCCACAGCTGGATCAACTTTAGGAGACATTCCTGGCACTGGTTGGACTTTCTTGGGCGTCCTGAAGCCGTCTTCCAACAATTGCACCTCTCTCCTTGAAGTTCTTAATGATCAGATAAATGGTCGATTTAGGTTCAATTTTACTAGCAGCAATATCCTGGCCTCTGAATCCCTTTTTGTGCAAAACAATGATGACTGCACATGTTTCCTTGCAGGTAACCATGGTTAACATGAGGAAGAACAATGCTTTAAAGCACCACCTTCCTTTTAAAGCTTCCAGTCTGCTATTTTGTCTCAATCAGGATGACAGAGTGATCTCCATACTTGTCCAGGTCAACACTCTCCCCTGTGTTAACAAGAGAAGCACTGACATGATCTCAACTGGTCCTTCTTTGGTAGGGCTGAAATGCAGTGGGAATGGTTTTTGGGGTATTAAGTTCATTTCGTGGCAAAGAGGGACTTTGCAATTAATTGTTATTCATCTGATCACTCTTCATAACGTTCTGGAGTATATGCAAATTGTTATCATAAAAACTGAGGCAGCCGACTTTGTGAAAATTAATATTTGTGCCATTCTCAAAACTTTAGGCCACGGCTGTAGTGGCTCATTGTGAATTTAGATTTGCACTGAATGGCTGTGTGTCTGTGTGTATATATCAATGTATGCGTGTGAGTGTCTGTGTATTCATGTTAATGTCTGTTTGTTAATCTCTTTTAATTCAAATACAAGGCAGATCATTTTAGCAACATGAAGGTTGTCTTACTACTCTCTCCATGTGCTTGAGTGAAAGATGGAATGAGTAATCAATCAAGTGTATTAATAATAAGTAAAGTCGACTACACTTCATTAATTTGAGGTCTTAGTTATTTTTGTTATAGTTATGTAGATACAGGGGGGTCTCATTTTTCACCTACGTGTGTTTCTACACAGACTTGAAGCGTAAAGCGGCTGCGCTCTGCTCCTCAACATCCATTCAGAGCAACAAACTGATGAGGCTCAGCACCTAAACAAACAGCTCTGTCCATGGTCCTGAAACAAGATTTAATCATTTTTTATTTTTTAATTAACCTCTGAAACTTAACTTAGTGGTCAACTGATCAAGTTGATGCAGCTACAGAGTTCATTTTCAAAACTCAGAACAGCAAAGAACCTGCAATAAAACAGGAGAAGCTGAGCTACTGGAAAACAAAGCTTCCGACAGGACATGTAGGAGACTTCAACTGGTAGTGGACGTTGATCCGGTTCACATATCTGGAGAGAAGCTCAACCTGTTGGCTGCCTGATGTTACTACACAGTATAAATATATACATACACACATATATATACATAACAGTATAATCATAAACTGTTCAAATATTAACTGTTTTTAATGTCACGTATATATTTTGAAATTAAAGACCAAATGAGACGACGATTAATAAGTACTTATACTATTTGATAACTAGTAAGTAAAACTACAAAATCTTGACATTGTATGACATGTAGTCTGAAAACGACTGTTGAGCAGAGGATGTGAGCTCTCATTGACTGCACACATTGCAGAATTATGTCATTTCCCTTTACCTTGTTGTTTTGCTAATAAAACTCTGTTTGATCTACAGTTCCATCCAAGTCCTGAAATCCTTGACAATTTCACGGGATATAGGCTGTATATGTGCTCGGGGGGGGGTACGTAGCTGGAGATTGAATGTCTGAAGGGGTACGGGGCTGTAAAAAGTTTGGGAACCACTCCTCTATGGAGACAAACTGTCCTGACTCTAATGACATGCCCATCAATATTTAAACAGACACTTTGAACTAATAATATAACATTGTTAATATAATTGAAGAGGGATAATCATGTTGAATACATTCGTAACATCCTGTGTAATCTCTACAATTTAAGAATAATAATTTTTAAAACCATTAGCAGTTTCTACTGCAGGACCTGTTGTCCTCTGTCTCATATCAGGGATCTGTGTTGTTCATGAGATGGAGGTGTTCTCCCCCCCCTGGTGGATAGAATGGTATTTGTCAAGAAGTTCATGAAATATTGCTCCTCAAGTCAGAGGAATAGGTGGATTGTTAGACCTATAACTGTTATTTCTCAGTGCTTTCTTGTTATATCAGGCTCTGAAGAAAAAATGGTCATGGTTTTGTGGTGGCATCCATAACATGAGATTTTCATCATGAGTAACCATCTCTCAACTTTGTCTTTGCTTTCCTACCTTTGATTCATAACTTAAAATCTATGTGATAACCAGCATAAATGTTATTATTGTTATGCTATGAGCTTGGAGGGGGGTGAGTGAATGGGGTGGGGGATGTCTTGTTATAAGCATGGAAAGTACTTTGTGTAGTAGTGTTTGTATGTAGAGTACTACATAAATAAAGTATTTTTGAACGCTTCAAATAACATGTTTACATGCTACGATTTAACCACAGCAAACTACACAAACACTTTCACATACTGCACACTTGTGTGCATTCTGGATACACAGTGTGTTTGTTGACACTAAGGCCTTCATTTGTAATATGAATGTGTTATTGCCTATCAAAGTCGGAGAAGACTAAGAGTAACGTATGGACAGGTTGACAGGGATCTCTCACTCACGAGTTGAATAGTTTTTCAAAAACATTTGTCATGTTTTAATGATTATTTTACTTAAATAATGTGGAAAAATATATACATTAACTGATATCCTAGTGTTAGTGTGAATAACCAAAGCAGCTATTTTCTAAATCAGACAGCAGAGACATTGCAAATTCTAGCAAGGCATATATATAGCTGAAGAGAAAATAAAATAATAGTGCAATTTTGTGCAAATGGTGGTTGATATGAATATTTAGTCAAATTGTATATTTTCACATGGATATGAAATTAAGTCCTAATTATAGAATGACTCTCCAGCATCCACAGCATTTATTTCATTGCATCTCTGACCATCGTTCCATTAAACAGGTTACAAAGTAGCAATATTAATGAATATTGGATAAATAGCAGGCCAGGTCTTACTTTGCAAACTTTCCTATGTGTATTATGTGTAAACTATTCTGTGTGGTATTATGAAATACAAACAACTGTTTGCTGTTATTAAATGTTGTAAAACTCAGATGCAGTTAAATGTTTAAACCTGTGCAAATACTCCTTGTGCTGTACGTTAGTTACTTTACATAAAGTAGTTTATTTGATACTTCAATTGTATTGGCATTTCCATTGAACTCTGCAGCCAATTCTGTCGTGTGTAAACAGTCTCCAACAGGCAGAGCAACAAAGGACTTTTGTCTTGAGGGCAGTGAAGTGGCTCTTAAAAGAGCCGTTGTTATCGTCAGTGGAGCAGCAGCAGTTTAAGCTCTCTCTCCGCGGATGCGGCGGGCCAGCTGGATGTCCTTGGGCATGATGGTAACCCTCTTGGCGTGGATGGCGCACAGGTTGGTGTCCTCAAACAGGCCGACCAGGTAAGCCTCGCTGGCCTCCTGCAGAGCCATGACAGCGGAGCTCTGGAAGCGCAGGTCGGTCTTGAAGTCCTGAGCGATTTCTCTCACCAGGCGCTGGAAGGGCAGCTTGCGGATCAGCAGCTCCGTAGATTTCTGGTAGCGACGGATCTCTCTCAGAGCCACAGTACCGGGCCTGTAACGGTGAGGCTTCTTCACGCCGCCGGTGGCCGGGGCGCTCTTACGCGCAGCCTTGGTGGCCAGCTGCTTCCTGGGGGCTTTGCCTCCGGTGGATTTACGGGCGGTCTGCTTGGTTCTTGCCATTTTGTTGCTAATCTCTGTGATCGGGAGAAAGAGTGAAGCGGTAGAGAGACACTCTGCTTTTAAACTGCGGAGCCAGCCCTGAAATGGTGACGCTGCTTCAGATAGGCTCCTCCTCGGATACTCGCTGCTTGTTCGACAAAAGGGTCGGCCGTCCCCCTCTGCTCTGCTGGAGGCTTCTATTCTGGTTGGTCTGCCATGAACCGTCCCGCTCGCTCCGCGGATATATAAGGGAGTGTTCGAGCTTTTCACCACAGTTTCTCTTGACGTGTCTTAGGAAACAAACTACATCCATAATGTCAGGCAGAGGCAAAACCGGCGGAAAGGCCAGAGCCAAGGCAAAGACTCGCTCCTCTCGCGCTGGGCTCCAGTTCCCCGTCGGTCGTGTTCACAGGCTGCTGCGTAAAGGCAACTACGCACACCGCGTTGGTGCCGGCGCCCCCGTCTACCTGGCCGCTGTGCTGGAGTACCTGACCGCTGAGATCCTGGAGCTGGCTGGAAACGCCGCCCGCGACAACAAGAAGAGCCGTATCATCCCCCGCCACCTGCAGCTGGCCGTCCGCAACGACGAGGAGCTCAACAAACTCCTGGGCGGAGTGACCATCGCTCAGGGCGGCGTGCTGCCCAACATCCAGGCTGTTCTGTTGCCCAAGAAGACCGAGAAGGCCCCCAAGTCCAAGTAAAGCAAAGCTGCTGGAAACCAGCGACACAAAGGCTCTTTTAAGAGCCACACACTCTCCTCTAAAGAGCAAAACTCCTCACACACCAACGTCATTTAGGGATGACTTCTGCTCGCACATTAGCCCTCAATATTGGTGTAGTTTTGATGTGTCAGATCTTCCTGTCAGTAAGTGAGGAAACCAGTGCTCATCTGGAATCTTAATATAAATAATTCGTACCTCAAATTTTAATATGCCTAATGTACATGGATCCACGGCATTAAAGGAACATGCCTGTATCTGTCAAGATGAACAGTATAAATGCAGAAACAACATGTTAATATTTGTCAAATGAAAAAAAAGTAAAGCGGCTAAAACAGATTAAAAGTATCCTTCAACTTCTTCACATTCTGCATGATGCAAGTCTGGGGGAAGAGGTAATGATAATTATTTATTACATTTATTACTAGCTTTTTTATTTACAGTGCTGTATTCATAAACAACAACTCTGATGATAGTTTTGCTTAAGCTGTACAGTAAGTTTTAATAAGTTAGGTGCTGTGTGTGTCCGGTCACATGTGTGATTATAGACGTGTTTCACATGAGACACGTTTTCATTCAAAACATTGACCAGGTCCTCTGTTGTATTAAAGTGCCCCAGTAAACCTGACAGTGATCCAGCATGCACAACACCAGGAGCATTGAAGTGGAGCAGCTAAATGGAACTCAGCCATCATTATTATTATTATTATTATTATTATTATTATTATTATTATTATTATTATTATTATTATTATTATTATTATTATTATTATTATTATTATTATTATTATTATTATTATTATTGTATACATTTCCTCCTGTGATTCTTCTGGTGTGACAGTGATGAGT
This sequence comes from Pseudopleuronectes americanus, assembly GCA_038501795.1. Taxonomy (NCBI): domain Eukaryota; kingdom Metazoa; phylum Chordata; class Actinopteri; order Pleuronectiformes; family Pleuronectidae; genus Pseudopleuronectes; species Pseudopleuronectes americanus. The sequence goes on along the minus strand of JBAMIH010000068.1, from coordinate 19,559 downwards.
CTGTCCTGAACAACAGTGCATGGAGCTCTGTCACCATCTGAATGGTTTGAATTCCTCAATAAACGTGTTGAGCACTGAAGTTTACTCTTGTTCCCCAGAGGAGCCTGACTCTGTATCAGTTCAACCAAGAGCTCCACTTGTTTGCTGAGCTTTTGACCACTTCTCAGGGTCTTCTTCAGTGAACTCAAATAGCTTCTCCTGTTTTTATTCCAGGTTCTTCTCTGTTCTGAGTTTTGAAAATAAACTCTGTAGCTGCATCAACTTGATCAGTTGACCACTAAGTTAAGTTTCAGAGTATAATTAAAAAAACAAAATTGTTTAAATCTTGTTTCAGGACCATGGACAGAGCTGTTTGTTTAGGTGCTGAGCCTCATCAGTTTGTTGCTCTGAATGGATGTTGAAGGGACAAGTTCTGGATTCATTACAAACGCATTGAGGGAAACGGCTCCATGTAGGACCCTCCGATGTAGATACCCACCCCTCTTAGTTAGAGGTGGATTGTACAGTGTTCTCCACTCAGGCCTCTGAGTTTCCAGCCTCGCAGCATTAGGCATCTTTTTTTTGGCTAAAAGGTTTATCTTTACAGATTTACTTCTATTTCAAACACACACACACTTCACATTTCATTAGGGGCTACTTAATACTTTGTAAAAAATTGTATACACCTTTAGGCACACATAATTATAAGAATAGGATAAGTATGTAGAAAAGTAATATGTGTTATCTGATGGTCTTACATCATGGTGTAATCTTTACCTTCTTTTTGGGCCAAGGCAAAACACCCACACTCTCTTGTTTCTCCTCAGATTGTATAAATATTTCAGCTTTGCATTTGGTATAGGCATGGGCGCGGAGCCATAGAAATGGCCCAACTGAGAAATCAAAGGAATCTTAGACATCATAGCAATCAATGACACTGTGACATTAAAGCCAACTGACAACAAAATATAATTATTTGCCTAATGAAATCCTTTGTAGTGTTCTTTCACATGACCTCAGCTGTGGATAACAGCAGTAATTAGTCCTAAAACATGGTGTAAATGACACCATTTCAAGTTTAATTTTACGGGGCTTATGGACACTTTGATGGCACCAAAGGTATGGAGGCTTTAAAAGTTTTTTTCCCACATTGATTATATTCGTTTGAGGAGTTCCCATTTACTTCAATTGTACTGAGTTCAGCTGCAATGTTATTTACCCCCGATAATCCAAATGTGTTTAATGAACTTAAACACTTATGAGTGAGAAGAATTTTCATTCTTGGTCGAACTATCCTTTTAACTGTTGGTTTCAGAAAAAGGGATCTACATTTAACTATGTTTTTCATTACAGAAAACTAAAAAAATGTATATATTCTTTTTTATATTTGAGGTATTTTAACTTTATTGCAGAAGCTAAAAGTAAACACAAAGGTAACATTCAAAACTACGTCTTTATGAGATGGATTTGAAAAATAACTCATATTATTAAGTACATCTGATCTAAAGTATATTTTAATAAAAAATTAAAAATAAAAGTAATTTTCGTTTTAACTTGCGTTAAGACCCGACTTGCTAGGGAAGAAGAGGCAAACAACCTGATGATATTGGTTAATAAAATTGTTTGATGTATTTTAAAAGTATGATTGCAATGACAACACAGGTACGTAAATTATTCTGAAAACAGGCAGAAGGGTGCTAGTTCAAATAAATGAAACAAAGATAACAAAAAGAGGACTCTCATCAAGAGATGCAGAAGCTGTTTAAATCACCTGTCACCACCTGCTCTTCTTCTACCACTTTAAACAGTCAAGCTTCCACACGTGCCACTAGCTCCACCTTGTGGATAAATAACAGTATGCCTCCGGTACACCATCACAAAAAGCCTCTGACATTCCTGTCAGGATTACTCCCAGATTGGACTTTTACACTACCCTACCCTATTTGTGATGAGCCAAAAAAAAGCAAATAGACAATTGATGAAGTGGTCTAGCCTAATAAAGTGAAAATGAAAAATCATAGCCCAGTCAAAAAGCTTAGACATGGGCAGAAGGTAAAAATGGCTCTTTTACACAACTGTCCAATTACTCATAAAACATTCATCATCAATGATTTTATCAGTGAACATGAGCTTGATTTTGTTTTACTGACAGAAACATGGCTGAATTCAGATGGACCAGCTCTCTTAAACGAAGCCTCCCCCCCTAACCTTAAGCTATATACACACAATATGTGAGGGAAAGAAAGGGGGAGCTTTGACAGCTATATATTTTTTAACGATTATAACCCTTGTGTGGTGTTCATGTTTTGTCGCACAGCCAATGTTTGTGGGTCTGGTAGACACACTGCATTATTGGGTCTTAAAATCAATACAGCTATAACAATATATGTAAAAAATACTGAACAGATGTTTTCTTTATCCTAATAACAAGCAATATAGACAGCATATATGGTTAATATTAGTCATTTACTCCTGTTACATCACATATGAATAATAGGGCTTTTCGTTTTTCTTGATAACATGCAATTAAACAAGAAAAAACAAGTAAAATCAAGATATAGGAGGAACAAAACTAATATCAATATTGATGTTTATTTCTTGGAAATCGATTATAAATTCAACACATTCTGGCAGTCTACACAACACAAGCAAAACCCGAGCAAATATTTCATGTAATGTAATGTAGTTCATTTACATAAAGTAGTTTATTTAATGCTTGGATGGTATTGATATTTCCTTTGAACTCTTTCGTGTGGTATATGTATTAACAGTCTACAACAGGCAGAGCAACAAAGGACTTTTGTCTTGAGGGCAGTGAAGTGGCTCTTAAAAGAGCCGTTGTTATCGTCAGTGGAGCAGCAGCAGTTTAAGCTCTCTCTCTCCGCGGATGCGGCGGGCCAGCTGGATGTCCTTGGGCATGATGGTAACCCTCTTGGCGTGGATGGCGCACAGGTTGGTGTCCTCAAACAGGCCGACCAGGTAAGCCTCGCTGGCCTCCTGCAGAGCCATGACAGCGGAGCTCTGGAAGCGCAGGTCGGTCTTGAAGTCCTGAGCGATTTCTCTCACCAGGCGCTGGAAGGGCAGCTTGCGGATCAGCAGCTCCGTAGATTTCTGGTAGCGACGGATCTCTCTCAGAGCCACGGTACCGGGCCTGTAACGGTGAGGCTACAACAGATTAAATGTATCCTTCAACTTCTTCACATTCTGCATGATGCAAGTCTGGGGGAAGAGGAAATGATAATTATTTATTACATTTATTACTAGTTTTGATGTGTCAGATGTTCCTGTGAGAAGAATTTTCATTCTTGGTTGAACTATCCTTTTAACTGTTGGTTTCAGAAAAGGGGATCTACATTTGACTAATCAACAGTTAAAAGGATAGTTCAACCAAGAATGAAAATTCTTCTCACTCATAAGTGTTTAAGTTCATTAAACACATTTGGATTATCGGGGGTAAATAACATTGCAGCTGAACTCAGTACAATTGAAGTAAATGGGAACTCCTCAAACGAATAAAATCAATGTGGGAAAAAAACTTTTAAAGCCTCCATACCTTTGGTGCCATCAAAGTGTCCATAAGCCCCGTAAAATTAAACTTGAAATGGTGTCATTTACACCATGTTTTAGGACTAATTACTGCTGTTATCCACACCTGTGGTCATGTGAAAGAACACTACAAAGGATTTCATTAGGCAAATAATTATATTTTGTTGTCAGTTGGCTTTAATGTCACAGTGTCATTCATTGCTATGATGTCTAAGATTCCTTTGATTTCTCAGTTGGGCCATTTCTATGGCTCCGCGCCCATGCCTATACCAAATGCAAAGCTGAAATATTTATACAATCTGAGGAGAAACAAGAGAGTGTGGGTGTTTTGCCTTGGCCCAAAAAGAAGGTAAAGATTACACCATGATGTAAGACCATCAGATAACACATATTACTTTTCTACATACTTATCCTATTCTTATAAGTATGTGTGCCTAAAGGTGTATACAATTTTTTACAAAGTATTAAGTAGCCCCTAATGAAATGTGAAGTGTGTGTGTGTTTGAAATAGAAGTAAATCTGTAAAGATAAACCTTTTAGCCAAAAAAAAGATGCCTAATGCTGCGAGGCTGGAAACTCAGAGGCCTAAGTGGAGAACACTGTACAATCCACCTCTAACTAAGAGGGGTGGGTATCTACATCGGAGGGTCCTACATGGAGCCGTTTCCCTCAATGCGTTTGTAATGAATCCAGAACTTGTCCCTTCAACATCCATTCAGAGAAACAAACTGATGAGGCTCAGCACCTAAACAAACAGCTCTGTCCATGGTCCTGAAACAAGATTTAAACAATTTAGTTTTTTTAATTAACCTCTGAAACTTAACTTAGTGGTCAACTGATCAAGTTGATGCAGCTTCAGAATTCATTTTCAAAACTCAAAACAGAGAAGAACCTGCAATAAAACAGGAAAAGCTGAGCTACTGGAAAACAAAGCTTCTGACAGGACATGTAGGAGACTTGAACTGGTAGTGGACGTTGATCCGGTTCACATATCTGGAGAGAAGCTCCATCTGTTGGCTGCCTGATGCTACTAAAGTATATATATATATATATACAGTATAATCATCAAGTGTATTAATATTAACTGTTTTTAAGTGTCACGTATATATTTTGAAATTAAAGACCAAAGGAGACCAAGATTAAAAATTATTTGATGTTTTGATATAAAATAACTTTGAAATCTTGACATTGTAAGACATATACTCTGAAAACGACTGATTAGTGTAACCCCCCCAAATGTTCCAGTTGAGCTCAACAGCTCAACCTCTGTCAGCAGCAGAACAATGGACTCAGGAACATAGAGACACTCCCACGTGCTGTTACACTGGCGCTCCACATTCAGCCAATGACAGAGAGGGAACGGCACATAATGATTTACATGTGATGTTTTATAAAGCAGCCTGGCCACCAGCGTCTGTATTCATTTGAACGAATCACATCTTGACAATGCCTGAACCAGCGAAGCCAGCGCCCAAGAAGGGCTCCAAGAAAGCGGTGGCGAAGGCCCCCGGTAAGGGCGGGAAGAAGAGGAGAAAGTCGAGGAAGGAGAGCTACGCCATCTACGTGTACAAGGTGCTGAAGCAGGTCCACCCCGACACTGGGATCTCCTCCAAGGCCATGGGCATCATGAACTCCTTCGTGAGCGACATCTTCGAGCGCATCGCCGGTGAGGCCTCTCGTCTGGCTCACTACAACAAGCGCTCCACCATCACCTCCAGGGAGATTCAGACCGCCGTCCGCCTGCTGCTGCCCGGGGAGCTGGCTAAACACGCCGTGTCTGAGGGCACCAAGGCCGTGACCAAGTACACCAGCTCCAAGTAAACCACTCTGCGGAGACATCAACCATCCAACGGCTCTTTTAAGAGCCACACACTTTCTCTATGGAGACAAACTGTCCTGACTCTAATGACATGCCCATCAATATTGAAACAGACACTTTGAACTAATAGTATAACATTGTTAATACAAATGAAGAGGGATAATCACGTTGAATGCATTAGTAACATCCTGCATAATCTCTACAATTTAAAAATAATAATTTTTAAATCTATTAGCATTTTTTACTGCAGGACCTGTTGTCCTCTGTCTCAAATTAGGGTCTGTGTTGCTCATGAGGAGGAGGTGTGCTGAAAGAGTGAGTGAAAGGGGTGGGGGATGTTTTGTTATCGCAGTAAGCATGGAAAGTACTTTGTGTAATAGTGTTTGTATATAGAGTACTACATAAATAATGTATTTTTGAATGGTTCAAATTACCTGTTTACATGCTACGATTTACCCACAGCAAACTACACAAACACTTTCACATACTGCACACTTGTGTGCATTCTGGATACACAGTGTGTTTGTTGACACTAAGACCTTCATTTGTAATATGAATGTGTTATTGCCTATCAAAGTCCGAGAAGACTAAGAGTAACGTATGGACAGGTTGACAGGGATCTCTCACTAACGAGTGGAATAGTTGTCATGTTTTAATGATTATTTTACTTAAATAATGTTGAAAATGATATACAGAAACATATATCCTGTTGTTAAAATGAATAACCAAAGTTGGTATTTTCTAAATCAGACAGCAGAGACATTGCAAATTCCAGCAAGGCATAAACATATTTTGCTAAAGAAAAGATACAACCTTTTGACTTTTTGTATTAAATGAGATATTTGCCACAATATTAATTTAACCCTCTACTCCCTGTTATTCAAATTTGACCTCGTGTCCTTCCCTCTGTAGGTGTTGCAGTGTCTGATGACAGTTCATTAATACTTTAGTTTAATGACAGACACTGATCATGTTGATGCAGCTACAGAGAAGCTGAGCTACTGGAAAACAAAGCTTCGGACAGAACATGGAAGAGAGTTCTTCTGGTAGTGGACTTTACTCCAGTTCACATCATTTGGAGAGCATCTCCATCTGGTGGCTACCTGATGTTACTACAACACAGTATGGTTACATGATGGGAGACCGGAATTGTCATTTTTCTAATCAGCTGTCACTTATATATTTAGCAAGGAAAGACACGAGGTAACTACGATAAATATAACAACTAAGGCACACTCTTTAAAAAGTATGGTATATGAAGTGATGTCGATATCGCTGAACATCATGTTACATGATGCATGTGTGTAAGTAGGAGTAGGCTACTCCTTCACAGAGTTTAAGGCTATGTTTTATAATATTTGATATTTTATATACATTTGACTAATCAACAGTTAAAAGGATAGTTCGACCAAGAATGAAAATTCCTCTCACTCATAAGTGTTTGAGTTCATTAAACACATTTGGAGTTTCAGGGGTAAATAGCATTGCAGCTGAATCCAGTACAATTGAAGTAAATGGGAACTCCTCAAACGAATAAAATCAATGTGGGAAAAAAACGTTTAAAGCCTCCATACCTTTGGTGCCATCAAAGTGTCCATAAGCCCCGTAAAATTAAACTTGAAATGGTGTCATTTACACCATGTTTTAGGACTAATTACTGCTGTTATCCACAGCTGCGGTCATGTGAAAGAACACTACAAAGGATTTCATTAGGCAAATAATTCTATTTTGTTGTCAGTTGGCTTTAATGTCACAGTGTCATTGATTGCTATGATGTCTAAGATTCCTTTGATTTCTCAGCTGGGCCATTTCTATGCCTCCGCGCCTATGCCTCTACCAAATGCAAAGCTGAAATATTTATACAATCAGAGGAGAAACAAAAGAATTTGGGTGTTCTCCAAAAGGTTTGCCAATTATCTACAAAGCCCACACCGTTTACAGGACACCACGTGCATCAGGCTAGGCTACGTGCTAAGCTACGGGGCTCTGCGGCTAGCGGGAGTTGGCTAAATACAGCTAACGGAGGTTATAAGTTGCGGAGCCGAGAAAACAGGAAATGACGCAGCACGCTTACCATAATGTATAGGGTTAGGGTTTGTTATAGTGATGTAGATACAGGGGTTGGATCATGTTTCACCTACGTGTGTTTCTACACAGACTTGAAGCGTAAAGCGGCTGCGCTCTGCTCCTCAACATCCATTCAGAGCAACAAACTGATGAGGCTCAGCACCTAAACAAACAGCTCTGTCCATGGTCCTGAAACAAGATTTAAACAATTTTGTTTTTTTTAATTATACTCTGAAACTTAACTTAGTGGTCAACTGATCAAGTTGATGCAGCTACAGAGTTCATTTTCAAAACTCAGAACAGAGAAGAACCTGGAATAAAACAGGAGAAGCTATTTGAGTTCACTGAAGAAGACCCTGAGAAGTGGTCAAAAGCTCAGCAAACAAGTGGAGCTCTTGGTTGAACTGATCCAGAGTCAGGCTCCTCTGGGGAACAAGAGTAAACTTCAGTGCTCAACACGTTTATTGAGGAATTCAAACCATTCAGATGGTGACAGAGCTCCATGCACTGTTGTTCAGGACAGCCTCATCCTGTCACACCAGAAGAATCACAGGAGGAAATGTATACAATAATAATAATAATAATAATAATAATGATGGCTGAGTTCCATTTAGCTGCTCCACTTCAATGCTCCTGGTGTTGTGCATGCTGGATCACTGTCAGGTTTACTGGGGCACTTTAATACAACAGAGGACCTGGTCAATGTTTTGAATGAAAACGTGTCTCATGTGAAACACGTCTATAATCACACATGTGACCGGACACACACAGCACCTAACTTATTAAAAACTTACTTTACAGCTTAAGCAAAACTATCATCAGAGTCATTAATTATGAAAACAGCACTGTAAATAAAAAAGCTAGTAATAAATGTCATAAATAATTATCATTACCTCTTCCCCCAGACTTGCATCATGCAGAATGTGAAGAAGTTGAAGGATACATTTAATCTGTTGTAGCAACATTAGTTTCTTTTTCATTTGACAAATATTAACATGTGTTGTTTGTGCACTTATACTGTTCATCTTGACAGATACAAAGCATGTTCCTTTAATGCCGTGGATCCATGTACATTAGGCATGTTGAAATTTGAAGTACGTATTATTTATATTACGATATACTGTTTCCTCACTTACTGCCAGGAACATCTGACACATCAAAACTATTCCAATATTGACGGCTAATGTGTATTTTACAAGTTGGTGTGTGAGGAGTTTAGCTCTTTAGAGGAGAGTGTGTGGCTCTTAAAAGAGCCGTTGTGTCGCTGGTTTCCAGCAGCTTTGCTTTACTTGGACTTGGGGGCCTTCTCGGTCTTCTTGGGCAACAGAACAGCCTGGATGTTGGGCAGCACGCCGCCCTGAGCGATGGTCACTCCGCCCAGGAGTTTGTTGAGCGGGTCATTTTTGACCCATGTTGTGCCTTAGAAGGGTAGTGATACAAAAATGATTTTTATTAAAAAAGTAAAAAAGGACAAATGAAAATAAGAATTTGTGATGACCAAAAACAAGTTAATTGAGGAATTCCTGGAATTCTGAATGATGAAATAATTTTATTGCAAAGATATTTACAATTAAAACTCCATCGGGTCACTTTTGACCCATGTAGTGTATCAAAGGGTTAAGGCTGTTCCTTCAATCGACCACTGGGTTCATCACAATTTCCAACAGGTACGAAAAGTAAGGGAGAAAAAACAGAGGTTTGCATTTGTATCTTTATTGCTGAGTATTATTTCACGTCAACAAGCATCAGGTGATCAGTGACCAGGTTAAATCAGACTTAACAATCACTGAGGACACATTATGCGAGATGCACAAACAGAGGGAATAAGGTCATTACAAGGTTGATCATTCCATTTCTTATCTGGGTGTTGGTTCTTTTCAACACAGTCTTCATTTCCTCCAGGTTGTTTGGCTCTCCTTGGGACCAAAGGAGATATCTAGCCGGACAACCATCAGACCACATCCAGCTGCCTTCTTCTTGGAGGTCACTGAGTCCGATCCAGGTTCTTCCTTTACCATGGTCAAACTTCTCGATCAGTGTTTGGACGAAATTATGTTCCTCCAGACTGTGGATAGACACCAGGTTGGCTCCCTCTGACAAACAGTTGAGTTCTGCCTTAGCATAGGTCATCCGTGTGGCCACGTACTTGTAGCAGCGGTTGTTGAATTTGAACCAGGCCATCTCACAGGTTCCATCTGAAGGAGACACAGCACCCAGGGTCAGGGCGAACAGAAGGAGGAGCAGGATCATGTTGGCGTCTCTCTCTCTCTCTGTCACAGGAGCAGGACGAGGGGTTGGAGTTGATCTGCACTGTTGGATGAGAATGAGAGATTGAAGGAGACAGGTGGGCAGGCTGCGTTCCTTTATACTCTTCAGAGAGGGTGTCTGCACTGTTAGTGTGATGTTATGGTCAAATGCACTCGGTAAACACTTTGTTTTATACACAGCTGTCCGATAAAAGTGTTTCCTCTGAACATGAGGCAGAAAAACCAACAGCTCACCTGGATGTCACAGAAGTTTAAACTAGTGACGTGTCCTCCCGTGTCGAGGCTTCGAAGCGTGTGTCGAGTAATCGAGGATGATTTTTGTGAAGCGCGTATCGAGGCTTGTGTTGATGACGTATGTGATGACGTTCGAAGCCTCGCGAGCCGCGAGCGCGTCACTGATTCAGGAAATGGTTCGCGGGTTTGGTGTGCGATTCAAAATATAAGGGGCCGCGAAACGCATTGTATTCCCCATCACACTACTTGTCTTGGGACGTTATTGTGCGCTTGCTTGCAATATATTCTAAAGTATTGGGGGGGGGAAATTAATTTATTTCTTAACTTGTACAAACTTGCGGTATCTTTTCTTTGTACCCCAGCTTCATCTGTGCCCTGTGCATCTTATCATCTTAATCGCATCTTAATCTGAAAGGATCTTTTCAAAAGCAGGCGGACTTATTACTAAAAAAGAAACCGCCTGAAACCCAGCACTGTTGAGAACTGTTGTTTTTTAATAAAAATAAATAAACTATTATCCCTATTGTACGTATTAAGTTTTTTGGATCACAAACATCATTAAATCATTTATTCAATTCGAAGCTTCACACACCAAAGCAGCGGACCCTTATAATAACATTTACATTTAATGTCCACTTGATGGGGCAGTAGAGCAAATGAAGCATCATGAAGCTTCGGCCCATGAGCGAACCAATGGGATGAAAAGCTTCAAGGCTTCATGAAGCTTCATCTCGCCATCACTACTAACTAGCACAACGCTATTCTACTCCTATACAACACAGAGAACACGACTCACCTTCGCACTGCTCAACCACCAAAGAGGAAGTGCGCCTCTCGCCCGGGATTTTTATAGTGCCGGAACCGGAAGTAGTTGTACTTCCGGTTTCGGAAAATATATTTTGTAAATTATTTTAAAGTCATGAGACCTGGGTTACACAAACAAAACAAGCAACTATGGATAATTCATTTCTTGATCAGGCAAAGATATAAATACAATTAAATCGGAATATTTACACATCTGGAAAACTACTTATGTACAGACGCTCGTATTGTGAGTCTGTGTGTGACAACTCATCATTGTGTGTAATTTGATGTTACTTCGTAAAAATCATGAATCTGTAAATTTCCTGGAAATGAAATTAAATCAATAACTGAATGATTTGTGTCTGAGTTGAATTATGAACACGATTCACCACAGTGACGATGAAACACTCTCTGAACCGGTCAAAGTGACCTGCAGTGATTTGAGCAGTGACAGATAAAGAGCTGCTGCTGGACTCACAAAGAGCCGTTCTCCTGTTTGTTCAAAGCTCAGTGAAGCTTGACCGTCTGCAGAAGCACAACTAGAGAATCAGCTGCTGTCGTCCCGATCAACAAAGTGACTCAGGCTGACGAGTCCCAGCCGCAGCTGCTACAGAGCTCTGGTCGCCTGCTTATTTGAGTGATGAAGAATCAATGAATTCCAAGCGTAAGGGGGAGACTGTGATGACACTGCTTCTCGTCCATAAACCTGAAGAGAGAAAAATAAATAAAAATGAAATGTTGAGTTCCACAAAGCCACGTATTTGATGTATTTACAGTATTGAGACCTAACATTTCCATGATTCTCTCAGTGAAGTTAAAGTTTACTCAGAAAAAATACACTGATCTTAAATTAATAAGCCCTAAATATTGGGTTTATTAACATTTTAATTGCTGATATAAGTTCAGCAGATGTTTTTATTTCTAATTTAAACAGAGGTTTTACACATGATCACACATATGTTACTTTGTACTTAGTTTGAGTCAGTTTTGTTGAACACATGAAGCAACTCACTGTGTTCAGGAGGACGTATCACTTAGAGAATTAGTACCCTATCCACCTGATCTCAGCGGCTCTGAGGCACCTGGATCTTCTACAGCTGTGAGGTCAGAAACACATCGTTAGTCCATCCTCCTCTGAACAGACACTTTCATTACAAACCAACAACACTGCAGGGAACAGTCCTGAAAACTCTCTTCAGCACAAGATGAACCCTATCTAATCTACAGAGGGTTTACTAGAGTCCTGCACTGGGTCAGGTTCCTGTGGGGAGCCTTGTATTCATTTAAATAAATATGGGCAGTAGTGTAGACAAGGCCTGAGGAAACATTTGTGGCACAATAGAAATAGAAGTTTTACTTACCAGGTCCTCTCCTGGAACCGTCACCTTATCGTGGTGGAGAGGTTTGCGTGTCCCTGTGAACCTGAGGGCTGTGTTGTCTGGAGCCTTGTGCTCCTGGTAGGGTCTCTCATGGCAGAGTGGTCTCAGGTGAGGGGCCAGACTAAGAATGGTTCAAAAAAAAACCCAATGAATATCGGAAAAAGAGGAGATGTGACCCGGCCCGGAGGAAGCCCGGGGCCCCCGTCTGGAGCCAGGCCCAGACGGAGGGCTCGATGGCGAGCGCCTGGTGGCCGGGTTTGCCACGGAGCCCGGTCGGGCACAGCCCGAACAAACTACGTGGCACCCCCCCTCTTTTCATCTCATGGGCCCACCACCTGTGGGAAGACCCGTTGGGGTCGGGTGCGCAGCCACATGGGTGGCAGCGAAGGTCAGGGGTCTCGACGGACCAGACCCGGGCGGCAGAAGCTGGCTCTGGGGACGTGGAACGTCACCTCGCTGTGGGGAAAGGAACCGGAGCTTGTGAGGGAGGTGGAGCGCTATCAGTTAGATCTGGTGGGGCTTACCTCCACGCACAGTCTCAGCTCTGGTACCGTACTCCTGGATAAGGGTTGGACTTTATTCTTCTCCGGAGTTGCCAAGGGCGTGAGGCGCCGGGCGGGTGTGGGGATACTCATAAATCCCCGGCTGAGCGCCGCGGTGTTGGAGTTTACCCCGGTAGACGAGAGGGTCGCCTCCCTGCGCCTAAGGGTTGTAGGGGGGAAAACTCTGACTGTTGTTTGTGCGTATGCACCAAACGGCAGCTCAGAGTACTCGGCCTTCTTGGAGACCCTGAATGGAGTCCTGTATGGGGCTCCAGTAGGGGACTCCGTAGTTCTGCTGGGTGACTTCAACGCCCACGTGGGCAACGATGGAGACACCTGGAGAGGCGTGGTGGGGAGGAACGGCCTCCCTGATCTAAACCCGAGCGGTCGGTTGTTATTGGACTTCTGTGCTAGTCATGGATTATCCATAACAAACACCATGTTCGAACATAAGGGTGCTCATAAGTGTACCTGGTACCAGAGTACCCTAGGCCGAAGATCAATGATCGATTTTGTGATCGTGTCATCTGATCTGAGGCCGCATGTTTTGGACACTCGGGTAAAGAGAGGGGCGGAACTGTCAACCGACCACCATCTGGTTGTGAGTTGGATCAGGGAATGGGGGAAATTTCCGGATAGACCTGGTAAGCCCAAACGAGTAGTGCGGGTGAACTGGGAACGTCTGGAGGAGGCCCCCGTCCTAGGTATCTTCAACTCACACCTCCGGCGGAGCTTTTCTGGCATTCCTGTGGAGGTTGGGGGCATTGAGCCGGAGTGGGCGATGTTCAAAGCCTCCATTGCTGAAGCTGCGGTGGCTAGCTGTGGCCTCAGGGTCTTAGGCTCCTCAAGGGGCGGTAACCCTCGGACACCGTGGTGGACACCGGTGGTCAGGGAAGCCGTCCGATTGAAGAAGGAGGCCTTCCGGGATATGATATCCTGGAGGACTCCTGACTCGGTTGCAGGGTACCGACAGGCCCGAAGGGCTGCAGCTGCTGCCGTGTCGGAGGCTAAGCAGCGGGTGTGGGAGAAGTTCGGAGAGGCCATGGAGAAGGACTTTCGGTCGGCACCAAAGTGTTTCTGGAAGACTATCCGGCACCTCAGGAGGGGGAAACGGGGAACCATCCAAGCTGTGTACAGTAAGGATGGGACTCTGTTGACCTCAACTGAGGAGGTCGTCGGACGTTGGAAGGAACACTTTGAGGAACTCCTGAATCCGAATAACACGCCCTCTATGTTGGAGGCAGAGCTCGAGGTTGATGGTGTTTCGTCGTCAATTTCCCTGGTGGAGGTCACTGAGGTAGTCAAACATCTCCGCAGTGGCAAAGCCCCAGGGATTGATGAGATCCAGCCAGAAATGCTAAAGGCTCTGGGTGTTGAGGGGCTGTCATGGTTGACACGCCTATTCAACATCGCGTGGGAGTCGGGTACAGTGCCAAAGGAGTGGCAAACCGGGGTGGTGGTTCCCCTGTTCAAAAAGGGGGACCAGAGAGTGTGTTCCAATTACCGGGGTATCACACTTCTCAGCCTCCCTGGTAAAGTCTACTCCAAGGTGCTGGAAAGGAGGGTTCGGCCGATCGTCGAACCTCAGATTGAAGAGGAACAATGCGGTTTTCGCCCCGGACGTGGAACTACGGACCAGCTCTTCACTCTCGCAAGGATCCTGGAGGGGGCCTGGGAGTATGCCCATCCGGTCTACATGTGTTTTGTGGATCTGGAGAAGGCGTATGACCGGGTCCCCCGGGAGAAACTGTGGGAGGTGCTGCGGGAGTATGGGGTAAGGGGGTCTATCCTCAGGGCCATCCAATCCCTGTACTCCCAAAGCGAGAGCTGTGTTCGCGTCCTCGGCAGCCAGTCAGTTTCTTTCTCAGTGGGTGCTGGTCTCCGCCAGGGCTGCGCCTTGTCACCAATCCTGTTTGTGATATACATGGACAGGATATCGAGGCGTAGTCGTGGTGGGGAGGGGTTGCAGTTCGGTGGTCTGAGGATCTCGTCACTGCTTTTTGCAGATGATGTGGTCCTCATTGGATCATCGGCCTGTGACCTTCAGCGCTCACTGGATCGGCTGGCGGCCGAGTGTGAAGCGGCTGGGATGAGGATCAGCACCGCTAAATCTGAGGCCATGACTCTTAGCAGGAAACCGATGGATTGCTTACTCCGGGTAGGAAATGAGTCCTTAGCCCAAGTGAAGGAGTTCAAGTACCTCGGGGTCTTGTTCGCGAGTGAGGGTACTATGGAGCGTGAGATTGGCCGGAGAATCGGAGCAGCGGGGGCGGTATTGCGTTCGCTTTACCGCACCGTTGTAACGAAAAGAGAGCTGAGCCGCAAGGCAAAGCTCTCGATCTACCGGTCGATCTTCGTTCCTATCCTCACCTATGGTCATGAGGGCTGGGTGATGACCGAAAGGACGAGATCGCGGGTACAAGCGGCCGAGATGAGTTTTCTCAGAAGGGTGGCTGGCGTCTCCCTTAGGGATAGGGTGAGAAGCTCAGCCATCCGTGAGGAACTCGGATTAGAGCCGCTGCTCCTTTACTTAGAAAGGAGTCAGCTGAGGTGGTTCGGGCATCTGGTAAGGATGCCCACTGGGCGCCTTCCTTGGGAGGTGTTTCAGGCACGTCCAGTGGGGAGGAGACCTCGGGGAAGACCCAGGACTAGGTGGAGAGATTATATCTCAACACTGGCCTGGGAACGCCTCGGGATCCCCCCGTCAGAGTTGGTCAATGTGGCCCGGGAAAGGGAAGTCTGGGGCCCCCTGCTTGAGCTGCTCCCCCCGCGACCCGACCCCGGATAAGCGGACGAAAATGAGATGATGAGATGAGACTTACCAGGTGAGGTACATTGGACTGAAAAAAAAAGAAAATACAAATGATTTCAGTTATTACAGTCAAAACACAAACAGGATTGTGTCATGTTCTTCTCTTGTGGCGATCCTCCCTAAACTATCGACTACATACTGTCACTTTTTATTGTTTGTGTGCTGGACGCTGTGTGCAGAGCTTTTTATAAACAGTCTATGGTGCAGAGGGAACTTAGAACACTAGAGACATAAGTTGGTGTGTGAGGAACTGAAGTTAGTTTCATGAGGTTTGATCTGAAGAGCATTAATTAGAAAGTCTGAAATCAAAACACCAGACGAATATTGGACAAAGCTTCTGTGTTGGTCTCTCACCTTTCTTCCTCCTGTACATGATGAGTCCAATGACAGAGCTGACGACAGCGAGAGCGACCACTGCAGTGATGATGATGATGATGATGATGATGATGGTGGTCACTCTAATGGGCTTCTCTGTTGAGCGGAATAAAGAAAAAAGCATCACAACCTGAACAGATGAAGCAGGGTTGGACGACAAGAATCTCCCTGAACCACAATCCTGTCCTGAGACACAACAAACACAAACAGACACTAAACGTTTGAGTTTGCTGTTGTTTCTACATTCAGTTTTCTTCTGTACATAATGACTGTATCTGTGCTTATTCACGCTGGTTTGTCTTAAAAGTTACTATTAGTAACTAAATCATTTCATGGACTCATCTTCTACAACAGAGCAGCAGTCGAGTCTTAACAGAGACTTTAATGTTCACATCTCACCTCTGTTGGACTGGACTGAGTCTTCGTCCAGTTTGGTGACGATGTCCTCCTTCACACCAGAGATGTGGAACACACACTCGTAGCTCCTCCAGTCTTCAGGGGAGATGGAGGAAACCTTCAGGTCAGCACTCATCTGAAAGGTCCCGTCATGGTTTGGGAGGACCTCTCCGAGGTACACATCCTCATGAAGCTCCTCCCCTTCTCTCCTCCAGAACAACATGGCACTGTCGGGGTAGAAACCTGTAGCGTGGCAGCTGACTGGAGAGGAGGGAGACTTCTGGAGGAGAGAAATCCTGGGAAGCTCTGGGGAAGAGAAAGAAAGACAGTTTAAGGGTTATTATAATGTATTGCACACTAATGATATCATTCCTGTTTGATTCCAATTATGTTTCATTAGTCATGTCTGTTTATATACGAGACAAGAGAACAAACTGTGAGATGTGAGTGAGAGACAGAAGTGATGCAAAGACACTGGGGTGGACGATATGACGTAAAAGTAATATCACAGTATTTATTGACAGGTTTATATCACAGTATTTATGAAGTAAACTTCCTGTTGTGGACAGGTCCTGATCACTTCTGATTAATGTTGGTATTTTCTGTTAAAGAGCAAAGTGAGTGCAGGTCGGTCGGGCAGTGAGGAGGGAGGACGCTCCGGCTGGGTCTCAATTCAGGGACGGCTTCCTTCAGAGGACCCGGTCTAATCCATTCATCAGTGACTCCAAGTGACCTGTGCCAGATGTAATGAAGTTCCCTAGGGGCAGTGCTATTATGTCACAATCACAGTAACATGAGGTCACTGTGAGCTTGACCTTTGACCTCCAATAACCAAAATTGAATCTATAACCAATCAACTTTTGAGTCCATGTGACAGTTTGCACCAAATCTGAAGCTGATCTTACGATATCATGTTCAAAAAAACATACACATACTTTGTGCTGCTACTGTGACCTTGACCCTATGACCTTTGTCCACCAAAATGTATTCAGGTCATTTGTGAGTCAAGGTGAATCCTTGTAATAAATTTGAGGAAATTCCTTCAAGCTGATGTGAAAAAATCACATTCAAGTAAAGCCTATTGTTTGAGGCCACGGTGACCTTGACACCTTGACCTTTGGTTACTAAAATAAGGTGAGTTAATCCTTGAGTCAAAGTGAATGTTTGCACCAAATTTGAGGAAATTCCCTCTGGACATTCTGGAGATATCGTAGTTCAGAGCAATGGGACATACAGACCCGAGAGCATGATGCCTGCGGCCATTAGGTGTGTTGCCAGAGCAGAGAGAGAGAGAGAGAGAGATGAGAGAGAGAGAGAGAGAGAGAGAGAGAGAGAGAGAGAGAGAGAGAGAGAGAGAGAGAGAGAGAGAGAGAGAGAGAGAGAGAGAGAGAGAGAGAGAGAGAGAGAGAGAGGAGAGAGGGAGACAGAGAGGGAGACTGATGATAACAGACAGGGAGCAGACTGAGTCCAGCAGGTGTTTGTGTATTTGCTCTCGTTCGCTGCCACAGAGAAAGAAAGAGGAACATTCAGTTGATGGAGGTTCTGTGATGTCACCTGTTCTCAGCAGAGAGCTCCTCCCCTGCTCCAGGACATTCTTAATAAAGGCAGGACACTCCTGTGTGAAGAAGTAGTTATTATATGCGAGTCGAACTTTATCCTGATCCCACTTCAGTTTGGTGAAAACACTCTTTGGTGTTGGAGCGATCCACGTCTCTGTCTCCATGTCCCATGATATGAAGTCTTCTCCATCATAACCATACTGATTAAAACCTTTAACTTCTCCAGTCTCATCGTCCCATTCACATCCGCTGGTAAATGTGAAGACCTGTGAGAGAGAAAGAGATCTGAGCACAGAGAGACACACACACACACACACTAGAACCTCCCTCAATGGAGTACAAACCTCCACCAAGGCCCAACAGTCACTCAGAAACATCAGTCTCCGAAACATATTTTATTTCTTTTATCAAGATTCGCAAGTTTCTGTCAGAAAATCAAGGAACACGTTGAAACCCCTAAAGAGATAAAAGCTGATCCTGGATCAGCCCCTGATCTGCTCCTTAGTTTCATGAGTTCGTCTCTGACCCACAGCACATCCTTCCACTGAGTTTACTGATAACAACTCATTCACAGTTGTCGATCTTTATTATTTATTTATTATTTTCTAATCTAACGTGTAATTCTCTGATGTGTTTATTACTTTGTGGAAACACTGTGGTCAGCATAGGGACTTCTATTGCTCTACTGTTTATTTTATATATTTAAGGTTCAAACTAATCATTCTTGTTGATGATGATGTATTTTTTTAAACTGAAGAAAATATCAGAAATTAGTGAGAAAAACTGTTACCGTTTTTAATTCATCAAAAAGTACGAGAAGCAACAAACTTTAATATTTAAGAAACATCACAAAACAGATTTTTACTTAAATATAAAGATAATTAAAAATCTATTGATCAGATGTTTGATGAATTAGTAAATATTTGGATCAAATTTAATTCATGAAAATGTCTATGTGTGTGTGTGTGTGTGTAAGTGTGTGAGTGTGATTGTGTGTGTTAGTGAGTGAGTGTGTGTGTGAGTGAGATTGTATGTATGTCTATGTGTTGAGTTATTATTAGAGAGTGAAATGTAAACAAACCTCCAGTTTGGTTGAAGCGTTCCTTTAGGATTTCCATGTTGTTTTTGAACCACTGCTGTAAATCAAAAGCAAGCTGAGTCTGCCTCTCCCAGAACTGTGAATCAGCCTTTAACATGCAGTCCTGTTTAGGTTCTGCTTTCTTTGTGTTGCTGTCATAGTATCCGATCTGAACGTCATCAACCAAACCAACAGCCACAAACTCTGGAAGGTTTTGGACTTGAGACGACCCAGTGAGGAAATACTTCAGAGAGTGAATCCCTGCAAGAAAAAGTTCAAGTCATGACTTTAGTTTTCAGACTGTTTTATAAATCACTCAGAGTGAAGAAGACATGAAGCACATTCAACACAACTTCAGCTGTTGTGAGGTAAACAAACACAAATACACATTCATAGAGAAAACGTCTGCTCCAGAGTCCAGACTCTCTTTACTATGAATATTCTGCTACGTCTTAAAAATGGATTCAATCTAGCGACTCAAATGTTTAATATTAGAAAATAATATTTTCTACTGCAGAGTATTTAATGTGAAGTGAAAACTCACACATTTCCAGTTACTATTTGATACTTTTATTATTAAAGTATTTAAATAGTTATTTTCTATCTTTATATATCAATAAATATTAATCCCAGTACTTAATTTACATAAAGTAATTTATTTAATACTTCAATAATATTGGTATTTACTTTGCAGTCAATTCT